>VMDO01008564.1:0-83184 GCA_007922755.1 Pedetes capensis
AGAGATAGGGTGAAAGTATACAGCCCTGACGCACACCTTTCTCAACTTTAAACCACTCAGTGTTTCCTTGTTCTATTCGAACAACTGCCTCCTGGTTCATGTACAGATTTCTCATGAGCACAATTAGGTGTTCTGGTATTCCCATTTTCCGAAGTGTTATCCATAATTTGTTATGATCCACACAATCAAATGCTTTGGCATAGTCAATAAAACATAGATCGACATCTTTTTGATATTCTCTGCTTTCAGATAATATCCACCTGACATCAGCAATGATGTCCCTAGTTCCCCAATCTCTTCTGAATCCCACTTGATTTTCTGGTAATTCCCTGTCTATATACTGCTGCAGTCACTTCTAAATGATCTTTAGTAGAATTTTGCTGGTGTGCGATATTAATGATATTGTCCAATAGTTTACACATTCAGTTGGATCCCCTTTTTTGGGAATAGGCACAAATATGGATCTCTTCCAGTCAGTTGGCCAAGTAGCTGTTTTCCAAATCTGTTGTCATAGACATGTTAACACCTCCAGTGCTGCATCTGTTTGTTGAAACATCTCTATTGGTATCCCATCAATTCCTGGAGCCTTGTGTTTCACCAGTTCTTTCAAGGCAGCTTCCACTTCGTCCTTCAACACCATTGGTTCCTCTTCGTATGCAACCTCTTGGAATGGTTGGTCATCTACCAACTCTTTCTTGTATAATGACTCTGACATGGCAATCTACTCCCAAGGCAATCCCAAAACAATCAACCATTGAAAACCCTATAACGGTCACTATGAGTCAGACATGACTTGACAACACCTAACAACAACATAACAAACTTTTTGCTTAGGTCAGTGTTATTAATATGGGATAATTTTACCCCTCAGGAGACAATTGGCAATATCAGGCTTCAGTTTTGTCTGTCACAACTTGGGATGGGGTTTTAGTGGCATCCACTGGTGAGAGACCAAGGATGTTACTAACCACTGTACACTGCAGGGCACAACCCACAGCCACAAAGACCTACCAACTGAAAATATCAACAGTGCTGAGATTTGAAAAACTCAGGCTTAGGTTTGTATTCCTCTTTAAATCACCAATGCAAGCCCTGGAAATAATGAAGATTCTATAGGGAGAAGCCTGATATTCATATACCCCTTAAGCAGGAGCAAGCACCTCAACTACCCAATTGAAGAACCCAGCTAAACCAGGCATGATGGTGCACACCTAGAATCTCAACACATGGAGGGCTGAGGCAGAAGGATCACAAGTTTGAAGCCTGCCTGGGCTACATATTGAGTTCCAGGCTAGGTTGGGCTATATAGTGAGACCCTGTCTCAAAAACAAAAAGAGTAAAACAAAATCCAGCTAGATGTCAGTCATGTCATCAGACGAAAGAGCATAGGGTCAAGGAGAGGTTGGAGAGAAAGAGGAAAGATGAGCACAGAATGCAGAGTCCATTGGGCTACAGAAATCTGCAAGCAGAGCTCTCAGTCAATAGACTAGAAATGGGTTTCCAGGCAGTAGAAGCCAGCAGGAAAGCTACATTTGGAGGCAACAGTTCTCCAAGGCTATCTGTGCTAGTGAAGGCTAGCCACCAATTGCTACCTATTTACTAGCACCAAGTGTGGACCTTTCCTTCTCATTTTCAGAGTGGCCAACCTTACTGACTTCCCCTTCAGTGCTTTCATTTGGATCTCATCTTAGAGCTCTTCATTCACCCTTATCCCAAGTATCTATGGCACCATACTTCCCCAGCCTGCTCAGTCTTCCCCGAGCTGGGTGTTCTCCTGGGCCCCTGAGTCACCACATGGACACAACAGATGGGAAATGGGGACAGAAGGGCCTGCCCATGTAGCCAAGGGAATTTAGGAGCTATGCACTTCTGTAAACCAAGAGTAGCAATATGAACTTATTTTTCTAAATATTTTTATAAACAGGGACTAAACTCTGAGTTTCTGGTTCTGCCAAGTGTTCTAAAAATCTTATGAACTTTTGTGTTGGTATGTTTTGTTGCATTTTAGATCTCATATACCTGATTTAAAGATGGCAAGTCAGCAGTATGTTTTTATGACTAAATTATCTGAAAGATTCCTGGGCTACATTGACATCTTTGTAGGCTCACCTACAAACCTAAAATATCCATGTTGGATAGGAATTTGCCACTGGGATACATATTTCGCATCCATTGTTTCATTTGTTTCTCACCCAAGCCCAGAAAAATTAGGGCTCCTTCAGCACAGTGCTAAGCATTTAGTGAATACACAATAAATAGTTGATCAATTAACCTATGCTCAAACTTTTAAAATGATAAAACAAATGATTGTTAAATAGCTTGCCCATTGAAACATGGGTTCTTAGTGACAGATCTAGAGCCTTGGGCAGCTGAGTACTCATCTAGGGCTCTTTTCATGCTGCCTCTCTGGGGTTGTGTAGACTAAGACAGACATATATCCCTAAGGGTCTACAGTGACACTAAGCTATTCTCTGGGTCCCAGAGCAGCATCTTACTTCCTATAGCCACCTCTTTAAGAAGACAGCTTGTGTACCTAAGTATTGCCTGATTCTGTTGTACACTGTTGAGTAGGGAGGTCACTCAGAGCAATTCCATCAGAGACAGCTGTCTCCTGCTCTGTAAGGCAGAGGAACCCTGCTTTTGATTTATTTTGTATTTCGCCACAGGGCTGAGTACACCCTAGAGGCATTTAATCTGTTGACTTGAATTGATCTCAGAGGCTAGGGTTGGCCTCATGTGAACCTTCACACTGTAGGACTCAGTAGGTCGTTGGAACTCATTTCACTTTAAATCCAAGGCCCCTGACAGTTCCAACAAACTATTTCTGAGGTCCATGGGTCTGGTCAAAAGATCATAGCTTTGACACTAGATGCAGTTAAAACAAAGACATGTTCTTTCTTCTAAGTTTGTAGGTTGAAGATATAAGATAATGTAGAGGTAACAATGTCAGTCTCTAGCTCAAAAACTTACTTACCCAAAGAATACAGTGTAAAGTCCATAGTCTGGAATTCTGATCCTAATTTACCTTTTCAAACTTATTCCTCTTTATTCATATTCATCTCCCATGCACTCCAGACAAGCTGAACCATTTTGGTGACTCCATACAGGAGATTCACACCATTTTGTCTGTCAAGAGTGGGCCTCTCCCTTCTCTCCTCCTGCTCACTGCCCATCTCTGTATAACCCAATTCATCTGATCCATTCCCTGTCTTTCAAGACCTAGTAATTACACATTCTATAAGTGGCAGGCAGTATGCTCAGTGATTGGAATACGGAAGTGGAAGGGAATCTCAAGGTTATCTGTGGAACTTTGTTTAGTAACTGCATGAAACAAACTGATAGTTGCAAAGTGTGATACCTTGTTAGTAGGAACATTAATAGGATCTTAGGGCAGAGAATAATAGGAAAATCTTATGTATAAGGAGGGGTCATGGGAGACTCCATGAAGAGATGCCACTCTGAGTGCTAAAGCATGTGACAGTTTGAGGGAGAACATTCCAGAACCAGGAGCAGCCAAAATGACTCAGAGGCAGGAAAATCCACCTGCAAGCCCATTTCCATGATGCTTCTTCTCATCACCAGCCCTCCCAGTTTGGCTCCTCCTCCTAAATAAATTTCACTTCCTTCAGCTCCCTTATACTCTACCTCTTCCTCTTTTGTTATGTGTCTCACTCTCTGCTTCTGAATAAAGTCATTTATCTCTCCCTACATGAAAAGTAGTGTGCATTTCAGAGTCACTTTTGAAGTCCTCCCAGTGGGGCAGTCAACTTTTCCAAACCACCAATCTTTGAAATGTGAGTAAATAGGATGAACTCACCACCCAGCAGAGGCAAGGCAGCTTTCTTTATGAGTCCAGCAAGTTGCCAGTCCCCCTACCCATTTCTTCCATACTCCACAGTGCTAGTTAATCATTTAGTCAAACATCTTTGCTAACTAAAGAAATTGCACAACACTGGTAGGATTATAAAGCAATTTGCTGTTTCCTACTCTGTTCATCACAGGGACATAGTTCTTGGTGTGGACAGAGAGGAGAGATACATGATATGACTTAAGTTAGAATGTTGATTTGGGACATGTGGTACACTTAAAATTCAATATATGTATGTAATGATATGACTATAGATGACTAATGGCAGGAGAAAGTATTAAAGGGAAAGATATTAATTATGTAAGATGACTCACATGTAGGATAAGAATGCAGGCTTTGGGAAGCAAATAAAAGAGCTAAAAATCATAGCACAAAAAGTGGTTTCATAAAAGAACAGTGTTCTGTATTGCCTTGTTATGCAATTGGATTCTGCTCAAGGAAATTAGGAGCTGTTTTCTTGTTTAGTTGTCATTAAACAAGTCAGTGGTGAATGTCACTCTCCCCAGTAAGACCCCACTAAGCTTTGTGAAGTTCCCCAAAACCTCTCCATCAGGAGAATTTATAAGCGCTGCGTGTTCAACTATCTTAATATGTGAAACTTACCGAGAGATCTAAGACTGACTGTACACAGCTCAATTCCCATTTGTTTGTTTTCTTGACAATATCTTTGACACATTATACATTATGTCACATTACAATTTGTTAGAAAATGATTTTCTGTGTCTGGCAAGAAATACATTCTAAGAAGCATACCAACTACACTGTTATTTTTCTTGCGGTTTTCAATGGCAGGCATTTTGACACATCTTCTTTCTTCAGAAGTTCATTTATCAGCAACAGAATTCACTTCTGGTAAAACCAGTCTGCCTTTGACTGGTGTCCTTCTTGTCTGTCCAGGTCTGAGAGCCAACTGAAATGTTTTGCATTTTACATTGGATAAGTCACCTTTAGAAAGACTCAGGCAACATGAATCCCATGAATAATACTGGCAAATTTGCAAGGATAGTATTCTTTTAAGAGGAAAGGAAATGATGCATTTTGGAGCTAAACCCAGATAGCTGCATGCCACCTAAGTGTTATCCACAGTTCATGCTCAGTAGCACAGAACAATACTTAGAGGACAAAAAATAAACATTTATTCAACATAATCAGTGAACTGAGTGTAGGGAGGTGGTGGGGTGAGGGGGTAATAGGAGCTGGGGAGGAAGAATAGGAATTCTTACAAAAGTTTAGTAATATCTAACACTGAGTTAGGGATCCTAGTGGGATTCTTCCCCCTTTCAACAACAAAGTTCAGAGTGAAAGAATATTCTCAGCTTACTTTGTCTTCCTACTTCGTTTGATCTGAAAGAACAATCAGATTCAGCTGATTTCTGAAGACTGTTCAGAATAGAGAGATCTCGGGTGCCCCCAATGATAGCCATCCTTGTCAACAGGAGGCATCTGAGGTACTGACATGAGCACCTGACAATGCTCAGATGCTTAGCACTTTATCTTTCATTTCAAAATCGACTGCTGGGAATTTTCTTTATATAATGCATTGGATGATAAGTGTTAGAGGAGGGATGGATCCTAAAGGAGAATAAAGCATGGACCTCTGATGCTGGGAACGAATGCTGAAGGAATCAGATATTTTAAGGTGGAAGTAGAGAAATTGCTGAGAGACAGGGAGTCAGAAACTGAAATTGAGAGGAACTGCAGAAAGATAGTAAAGAAAGAAGTCATGTCTACCCAGGTCCAGATCTCTCATTTGACCTCTGGTTCCTCATACGATTCTCTTCCTACCTGCACGCTGACTAGCTTCATTAAGGAATGAGAGGGTTTAGCATAACGTTCAACATAATGAGAAGGACTCTTTACCGCACAGGAATCTCAGAAAAGCTTGAAATCCCCTTGGAGGATTTCTGCCAAGAAACTTAGCACCTTTGTATCCCAGATAAAGGCCTCAAGTTATAAGGGATAGAAGAGGTTAATCATGGTTTTTTTTTTTTAAATCAGTTTTTAAGGCTATGGATGTCACTATGTTAAATATCTAAAAGAGCTATCTTTCTAAAGTGCAGGATTGGATTGAATGCACACTAAAGTTACAGGTCAGGTTATAAGGACTTGATGTTCTGCTAATTCTTAAAGTAATATTTCTCAAAAATATCTTCCATGAGCCTTTATAACTATAAAATAGGGTGGAGGTTTGGGTTTTGTTTTTGTTTTTGTTTTTGTTTTGTTTTGTTTTGTTTTGTTTTTTTGTAAGAACACAATTCCCCTGGAATACATTTGATTTCCTTTTCTCCACCTAGGGTGAGTTCTAGGGATATTGCTAGTTATGTGGCTACCAATTAATGGCATATGAGAGGCAAGATATTTTTTTTCCCCACTCTGAAGTTGTCTGTTGTCTTTGGTGGTATGCTAAGAATATTTTTTGAAATTGAAAACCTAGAAAAGAATTTTTAAAAATTCGTAAGGTTTTGAGTCTTATGTTTAGTCTGTTTTATTTCACCCAATTTTACAGCTTGTTAAATATATTTAATAAAATTCAGGTTTAGTTCTTAGATTCTTGTCAGCAATATAGTAAAACTGGCCCCAGAGATACAAGAGAGTTCCTTGAATATAAGTTCACTACCAAATGTGCTCTTGCCCCTTTTCATTTAAAGAAGAGAGAACTATAATGAAAGAAAGAAGAAAGGAAGAAAGAAAGGAAGAAAGAAAGAAAGAAAGAGGAAGGGAAGGGGAGGGGAGGAGAGGGGAGGGGAGGGAAAGGGGTGGGAAAGGAAAGGGAAAGAAAAAAATATTTCCTACTCCTGATACCTTTACATATCTGTGATTCAACTTTTTGATTTTATGTAAACCTCTAAGAAATAAATCAGTCTTTTTAGCTAGCTGATTTTTAGTGTTCTATTCCCTAAGAAATTATTTGAAGTTCCTAATCTGTGATTATTAAAATTTTCCCTTCCATTTATGAAGAAAACATTTTAATCTTTGAAGAAGTAAAATAATTGGCAAGGTGGTCTGGAGTATAATCAAAGCAGATGAGAGAAATTTGAAATGGATTTTTAGTATTTTTGAAGAAGCTAAAACTTTTCAGGAAGAATTTTTAGCTCTTCCATGATTTAAGAGGAAAGAGTGGAAAGAGATCAGAAATAGTAGCCAGGAGCAGGGGCAGAGGTAGGTTTAAGTAGAAGTGAAAGTGAAGACATGGGCAGTGCATGCTGGGATATGTACACAGCATCAGCAATGAGGGCAAAAAATGAAAACTGAGAATTTGGTCTGTTTCATAAGATAAAGAGACAATCTTCATGTTATAAATACAGTTTTAACCTGCGTGCCACCAGTTTATGATACCCTTGATTTTCAAGAATACTAAACTTTAGCATGCTTATTAGTTTCTTTAGACTTTGTCTTACCTTTATAAAAATATTTAAATTATTATAGTATTTGAAGGGAACCTTATTACCTAAAGAAAATTAACGTCAATTTTTCTAATCAAGTTTTAGTAAAATGGACTTTCTTTTTCCTGATGAGACTTTCAGATTTCAATAATATTTCTTGAACAAATATTATGGTAATTTTACATAAAATAGGAATAAATGCTTTGGTGCCCTATTGGAAAGGAAGCTCCACTAAAAGTGTGAGATACTGCATACAAATGTACCCATTACTTTTGAGGAAAATATTCATGTGTTGCTTAAACAGGTATGTGCATTTTCTCAGATGTATGGTGCTTATAACAGTATATCATAATGAAATTCATTTAAGTTAATCCTCTGGGGGTCAAAAAGATATTTCCATATGTCACCTATCTCTGAAAATTCAGGATTAAGTTAAAATTTGATCACGTGAAACTCACCAAATCAAATTGCATAGGTATGATTCAATAAAATTGTTGTTTTATATGAAATGCCTACACTTAGATTACTCAAAGCAGGAAGCAGATGGTGCTGAAGCTCATTTTTAGCCTTTGACCTACCTCCGCTATCTTTAGTTCCTTGTATAAATTTCAAACTGCAACTAGTAGGGAAGTGGGCTCCCAATAAAAAACTATGTGAAGATGGAAGTTTGTCATTACAGTGGCTGTCACATGTGGTAGACACAGACACTGTCTCATGTCAGACAGCATCCACTCCATCTAGCTGCTCGGTTTTCTGCCTTATTGCACCTTAGCCTTCAGTCATTAAAAAAATAAATAAATAACAAAGATTTTTTAAACCTGAAAGTGACTTAAAAGACTTTGGAGTTGTGTGTACCTGCATGTGAGTGTGTGTTTCTGGCATCGCCTTAGACTTTGTTGAATTTCACACATCAGTTTAGATCACCCTCGGTACTATTCTAATAGGTTCTACTGTAATACATAATGAGAGTTGACTATAATTACATCCTCCTCCAAATATTTTATAAAATGCTCCACAAAGTTTCCATGTTTGTATTTACTTGGTAATTGGTATAGGGACAGGCAAAATTAGTGGAAACCATCTTACCTCTTATATTCCTGTGTGACTTTTAAAATAAAAGAAATTAAAACTAAATATTTACATTGTTAGTGACTTACTTTTTAGAAAATTTCTAAAATCTGTATATTTTCCTTGGTCAACATTTCAGGGGTTACCTTTTCTATCCACTTCACTAATACTTTTAGCATGTGTTTGCTTGAGTCTGTTAATACAGGCCAGATTTTCAGCTATCTTGTCTGTATATATTTTGTATTTTGTGAACTATATGTAATGTAAGCAAACACTTAAACTCAATCTAACATAAGGATATCTGAGCACCTATAAAGAGGACAAGCCCAGCCTTTGTGAGATTCCTTTATTTATGTATATTATTTTATGTACACAGAGTAATCATATGGCCAATAGCATCCATATCAAAATAGAATGAATGTACAGATACTGTATATTCTAGCTATAAAGTCAGTCAGTACATCTCCATGATGATTCTTTAGCAATTATAATGATTTAAAGACTACCTTGTTTTTCCTGATGGCCAAAATACCTACATGAAGTATTATTTTTATATGTACAGTTAAACTGTATTGATAGATTTTATAGTCTTTTTATGACAGGGCAGTACACACACACACACACAAACACACACACACACACACACACACACACACACACACACACAACCTTTCCACAATCACCAAAGAAAGCTTTGGGGTTAAATGACAAGGCCCCCCCTAGCTATTTGTCTATCACAGAGAACAGTAAATTGCAGCCCGTCTTAAGGTTGGTGTTTAAACACATTCTGAGATTAATGGTTTTGCATAGACACTTTGGAGTTCAAGTGATTTTGAGATGAACTCTATCAAGAATATCCTCTGATCTAAACTAAGCAGAAGGGCTTTATGAAGTTTAGTATTTTAAGCTCTATGTAAATGAAGTTTTGTTGGTAGACAGACTCTCCTAATATTGAAACTTACAGGGCTTTCTCTGTGCCTTAAAAAATATGAAAAAAGCTCTAGTTAAATCCTTAGTATTGTCTTGTTTTTATAACTCCAGGTCAGAAAGTTATTTTATTTGTTTTCTACTGAACTTTTTCAATAAGACTCTGCTTTTGTACTTGAAGATGCAGATGTCCAAAGAAACTCTGGTATGATAAATGAACAATCACAAATAAAAAGTTAAGTAGTAGGAGTCACATGAGAAAACAATTTGGCTAAGAATGTGCTGATTCACTTATTTTCAATAACAGTTTATTATTAGTGCTATACTAGAATCTGATAGATATTCTTACAGCTGGTAAATTTAAAAACCTTAAAGGTGATGAACTGAATATTGAAATATGCAGAAGTCACACAAAGGAAAAAGTGCATAGTGGTTTATGCTTGCATTTTTTAGCAGTAATGCTGACTACTTCTGCAAATTAATTTCTCTATATGGACCTATCATGAAACTCATGAGAATAAAAGGTTGTAAGTAACAGATTTACTTACGGTAATTTCTTTTCCCTTTAGTCTCAATGTTGGTTCAAGTAAGCACTTGGATAAAAATAAGTTTTAGCACTTAATATTTTAAGCACTTTAGTCATCTGTTAAAATTTGGAATATTTTCCTAATGTTCAACCTATTTATTTAAATACTCCCAAGACATCAAAAAAATTACCTTTAGTAAAAGATAGAAGAGGAAAAAATCAATCTTAGGAAGAACTTTAAAAAACAAATCCGTACAACAATATTATTTTCCTGGCAGGTAATCTATATGAATTATTGAACAAATAATTATTGAACACCTATTGTGAGCAAGATATTTTGCTAGACAAGGTCACTATTAAACATGGTCCTTAATTCTGTCATTTATTAGGAATATGATGATTAGAACTATGCAAAGATAAATGCCAGCCACAAATAGAAAGCATTTGCTCTTTTATGTGAATTTGAATGAATAGAAGGCCCTTCCAGCCCGGAAGGTCAGAGATAATAGTTAGGGAAAAGCAGAAGTGAAGGAAGACATTCTTGGAGTTAGCATTAAGGATAGCATGCCAGAACACATGCTATAAAGGAAGGAAAGTAAAGGCAAGCACAAGGTTGGTACCTAACAGCATGGGTCCAAATACCTAATAGACCTTGGTTGAAGTCTTGCCACTGAATTTCACCATTTATATGTTTTATTTATCCTCTTTAGCCTCACTCTCCTCATTTGTATAATACTTTCCTTGTTGAACACTATGAAATTTAAATAAGGTATTATATGTAAATTAATATTATCTACTGTTATTATTTTTTTAAAAAGGCCCCAAAATTCCAATTTGACCTCACATTGAGTTGTCATATCTACAGCCATAACAGTCTCGTGTCCAATCCTGTCTGATCTTGGAAGCCTAAGCAGGGTCAGGCCTGATTAGTCCTAGGATGGGAGACCCCCAGAGAATACTGGATGCTTCAGGCTTGGGAGAAGGACCTGGCAGCCCACTCCCAAAACAATTGTTGTTAAGTACCTTCAAGTTGTATCTGACTCATAGCGACCCTTATAGGGTTGTCAATGGTTGATTGTTTTGGGGGATTGCTTCAGGAGTGGATTGTCATGTCCTTCTTCGATTTTTGTAGTTCTGTGAATCAAACTTGGGACCTCAGAGCCTGCAGAGTGGTGCTCTACCAACTGAGCTAAACCCCAGCCCAAAACAATTAGCCATTGAAGACCCTGTGAATAGTAGAGAAGCACTGACAATATTGCTGGCATGGCCTGGTGTTGGGGAGTGTTTGATTCTGTTGTACATAGGATCTCTATGAGTTGGACCCAACTCAACAGCACCTAACAACAACAAGAGTTGTCTTGTGTAAATTGAGTCTAAAAAGTTATACATGACCCTGAAAGCTAGAATGAGGCATTTTGAACTCTTTGACTCAATGAGTAATCCACAGAGACATTCAAATTTTTTGAACAGAGAGATGTCGTGAAAGCTGTACTCAGTAAAACCTAGTGATCATGATTAGGAAAGGGAGGCTATTGTGGCCAACTAGGCATGAGGTGAAGTGGGTTTGACGTGGGGCAGAGAAGTGCATATAGAACAGGAATATTTGAAAAATGATGCTTTGTTGATATGGTGATAGTGAACTTCCCATAAAAATCCTGCTCACTAAAGGCTTTCTCCACTTCCAATTGATGTACCTGTCACTATAGAAAAACAAAAGCAGAAACCTTGATGGTGTGTTTCTTGAAACACATGCTTGCAAATGAGAGTAGGTGAGGGAAGTTGAGCTGCAGCTGAGCTCCTTATCCCTGCTGTTCAGGAGATTTCCTCCAGTTTTCTTCCCTGGGCTTCTCCCTTCATCACATAAGCCAGTGCCCCTCTGAAACAAGACAGGACAGGAGGATTCTTTGATGTAGAGAATGACGAAGCAGGGTACATCTTAGCGTTTTTTTCTGGTCTGTAGCCAAACAATTTTTCTTCCTGGCTTATTGAGAGACAGGGGGCCTTCTTCAGCACTGTTGGTTGAGACTAGGATTCCAGCCAACATGATGCAGGCTACTGTTAAAGGTGCTATGATGAACATTTGCATACAAATATTTATTTAATCTGTTTTCAATTCTGAGATTATATATGTAGAAGTGGAATGCTGTGTCATATGGTAATTCTGTGTTTAACTTTTTGAGGAATAGCTAAGCTGTTTTGCACAATAGCTTGCAGCATTTTGCATTCCCACCAATAGTGCACAAGGGTTCCTATTTCTCCACATCCATGCTAACTCTTTTTCCCCTACTTTTTGTATGACAACCATCCTAGTAAGCTTCAGGAGATTTTTCATTGTGCTTTTCATTTGCATTGCCCTAATAACTGATAAGTCTGCAGCCATAGCACCCTAGCATCCAATCTTGCCTGATCTTGGAAGCTAAGCAGCATTGGCCTGGTTAGTCCTTGGATGGGAGACCACCTGGGAGCATAGTATCAGGTACTGCAGGCTAGGGAGAAGGACCTGGCAGCCCACTCCCAAAACAGTCCACGAATGAAAGCCATATGAAAAGCAGAGAAACACTGACAATAGTGCTGGGCATAGCACAGTGTTCAGGAATGTTTTGTTCTGTTGTGCCTAGGGCCACTATGAGTCAGACTGACTCAGCACCTAACAACAACAAAATAAATGATAATGTTAAGCACCTTTTGTCTTTGGAAAAATGTCTATTTGAGTCAACTCAGATGTTTTAGTGTATGTAAAGCGCTTAACATAGTACAAAGACAACAATAAGCAGCCAAATAACAGTAACTAGTAATAACAATATAGTAATAACAACAAGAAAAATCACAAGAAGATCGGAATTCTCTTCTGGATTCCACCCAGCCAAAATTGTGACTTAAATCAAGTCCCTTAGAAAAGGAACTTAAGAGTGAAAATTGAGAATGTCCTGACTCCTTGTCTAGGAATCGTTCATTTTTTTTTAAATTTTTTTTTTGCACATGATAAAATTAGGATTTTAGTAAAAATGTAAGCTTGAATACAAAGAAGCCATTTAGCCGAGTCCCAGCCATGTTTTTGAGTAGCATCTCTTTTCACTGACCAAACCTCTGCTGAGACATTCGGTGCATGTCTCTGCTCTGGGAGCCTCCTTATCTCTGATTAGTGCAAGTGTCCTTTCTGTCTTTCTTCCTCTGTCCTACCTCCCCTCTTCATATCTGCAGCCCTTCCGACCTGAATAGAAGAAAATAAGGCTGTCATGCTGAGAGCCAGGCAGCATGCCTTTCAGGAACTTTGAGGTATTACCTTATCTGTCCTTGTTGAGTGATGCCAAAATACAACTGCAGAAGCTAGATATGACATCTGTGGCCAGGGCACATCTTAGATGGATGAAGTGTTCATTGAAGGACCTGATAGTGCTGGACTGCAGCAAATATCAGCAGCTTATTCATGCCATAAATGAGTTCCTCCCGAGACCCCACTCAGGGTTCAGGGTATCTCAGTGAAGGCTACAAAGACATTATTACATGTTTAGTGTGAGTTGGAGGCCCAAATAAAAAGCCAATAGGGCATTATAATTAACACAGTGTGCCTGACCAAGGCTTTGAGAGATACAACCCAAAGCGATAATTAAAAGCTAGGTCTTCTCAACTATATCAAATCCCAGGAGTTGCAAAGGATAAAGGAAACCCCAAGTGGGCTTTTAAAAACTCTAAGAAACTGAGTTCTGCCTCCTGAGATAGTTGACTGTCTGTTACTGGGTAGTGGTGATTTCTCCAAGGCCCTTTGGATGTGGTGGGACTCCCTGCCCTGCTTAGGGACTAACCATTCTCAGTCTCTGCAGATTTTAATCACTTACTTTGAAACATGTTTTAATTATGTTTTAAAGTTTGTGTTATCATTAACTGGCAGTCTGATTTCTCTATCTAGGCCTTTCTTATGGTCATTTTTTTCCCTGTGTTGTCACATTATCATTATTTTAGCTGAAATTATTTACATTGTACTGGTAGGTGCTGCCCCTGCTATAAAATAGAACTAGCAATTTCTGGAATACCTTATACATCAGGGATTATGCTGGGTGTATTATTCATAATTCCTTGAGACAGGCAGTGATGTTATCCAGGATTTACATAGAAGTTGAGGTTGAGAGGGTTCTAGAAATTCTGTAGTGGTAGTTAGCAGAATGATGACTTGAACATACCTCTGTCTAAACCCAGAGCCTAGGTTTGTTCCACCAAACTGTCTGCAAATACAATAAAGCACCTTTCTAAGGGACTCAGAGCTGAGAGAGAGAGCTGGACAAAGGCATGCATATTTATGTTCACACTTTTGTACAATATCTACAAAAATAACGAGAGTGATGATGACATGCTGACATTGTAAGACATTTCCCATTCTTATAAATAATGACAATAGAAAATCTTTATTTTTAAAAGTTAAAAAAAGAATGCTACTTCTAATTTCATTATGAATCACATTTTTAAAAAACTGGATAGTTTTTACTAAGCAACAAAAGGCTTTTAGTCCCTCAGATAAGGATTAAGAAAAGGGCTTTATTATAGCAATTAAACTGTCTTAATGAAGCTGAAATATGAAAAAAAAAAGTCAAGAAATATAATATTTTCCTTGCTCGATGGAAACCAGTATCCAATGTTATGTTCTCAAAAGAATAATTAATTAACTTTTAAATGACAGTAAGGGCCTTCTTTTCTTTTCATTGTAAGTTTTCATTCAATGTTTTGTTAATAATTCTTACCCAAACATATGCACAAAGATGTTGTAAATAAAAATACATTTCTGGTGATACATTTTAATGAATCCTACAAAATATTTGAGTCATAATTGATAAACATGAAGGATTTGAGTAGTGACAGAGAAATAAATGTATTAATGATTTAGATTAAAACTTGATATGTATTATCAAGCAGGCTGGGATTTAGCTCAGTGGGTAGAGCGCTGCGCTGCAGTCTCTGAGGCCCCGAGTTCAATTTCCAGCACCGCAAAAATGGGAGAAGGGCCTGGCAATCCACTCCAAGGTAATCCCGAAGCACTCAGCCATTGAAAACCCTATGAGGGTCGCTATGAGTCGGATACCAACTCGACAGCACCTAACAACAACAACAACAACATGTATTATCCATGAGTATGAATATTACAAATAAACATTTCATGGTATACTAAAATAAATGTTATAAATTGATACAAATTAATAGGTGTTTTACTTTATACAAATCTCCATGTGGAAAACAGATTTTAAAAATAAAGAGAATCTTACAGAAAAAAGTACCACAACATGAAATAAAGTACAATGGTATGTCAGAATGTCTTCTCAACTTGCAATTTACTGAAAGAAACAAAAAAGAAAGTTTCATGTGTGAGGTTAAAACTGATGAAAACTAGTTCCATGTCAGTAATAGATTCAGTAATAGGCAAAGCTAAAACTGAACTTAAGGAGTTTGCAAAAGTAACTTGAAAAAGAGAATAATAAATGATATAGTAAAAGTATAATTTCTGTCATAGGGAGTTGAATATTCCTCTTTCATTTCTGACATTAAAATATCAGCATTCCATTGTACAGTACTTTGATGTTATCACATTATTTTATATCATAACATCAGAAAACAAAATCAGCACTTTCAATACCCTCTTCTTTAGATACATCATGCTCAGTAAGATTGAAGAGACTAGCAGGAAGTGCCTGATTAGAAACAAAAGCAAGAAGGACCTGATTAGAACCAAATTTCCAACAATTACTGCCACTCCCTTTCTGCAATGTAGCCTTGATGCCTCCTTTTTGGGACCCTTAGCTTAAATATTCACTTCCATACTTATCTGAGGCTGGGGCTTAGCTCAGTTGTTAGAGCACCATGCTGCATTCTCTGAGGACCAGGGTTCAATCCCCAGCACCACAAAAACAGGAGAATGACATGGTAATCCACTCCCAAAGCAACCCTGAAACAATCAGCCATTGAAAACCCTGTACAGGTCACTATGAGGTGGCCCCAACTTGATGGCATCCAAGAAAAACAACAACATACTTATCTATCCTTTTACCAAACTTCATGTAGTGGACAAATCCTTTAAATTCAAGGTTTCCCTGATGTGTTGTACACTTATTGTTGTTAGATGCCATCTAGTCGGGTCGGACTCATAGTGAGACCCTAGTCAAATGTTAATTGTTTCTTCTTATTAAACCTTGAACATCCCTCAGGAAAACACATATGTACTTGCACACATAAGAGAGCAGAGAATCAAATTCTGATCATAAAGTAAAGACAATATATGTTATATTATATACTATTATATTTTCAAGGTAATATAATAATACAGCATGATATTTAGGATCATTGACATTTAGCTGAGATGTTAGGAAAGACTTCCCAGAGGTCACACTCAAGGTGAGTATTAAATATGAGTTTTCAAAGGAAAGAAGAAAGCTAAGAGCATTTCTAGGAAGGGGCCATAGATGAGGTGGAGATAAAGAGGCATGACATGGCCTGATATATTATGGGGCTGGAAGGAATTCTATATGCCTGAATTTCAGAATGGAGGCAGTAGTGGGAGGCAGGCTAAAGCTGTTTGCAGGGACAGTATGCCATTAGTTATGGTCATGTCCCTTTCTCTCTCTGATTGTAAATGACTCATGGATGGACAAACCATTTATTTACTTATTGTTGCATAGTTCCCTGGTCTCAGATAATATCTTAGAAGTAGAAGGTGTTTCGTTAAAGATTAAGAATACATGTATGCATAGAATCAAAATACATAATGAGAAAAGTAAAGCAGTTAAAGACAAATCAGTCACACAAAAGTCAAAGATGGAGATGAAGCCAGGTTGATAAAATGTAGTTAATTTTTGATAACCTTCTGAGAAATGATATTTATTTCTTTTAGTTCCAATAATGGAGAAATGTCTGAAAGATTGTCTCTGGCTATGGACAAAGGTACAGATATCATACAATTTACTCCCTTTCTATGAGTTGACAGTGTCTTTCCATTGTGTCTATTCAACACCTCCTGAATCTGCTGCTGGTTGCTGCAGAGCAGCTGGCTGTCCATTGCTATTCTTCAAGGCACAGTTTGCTCTCTGCCTCTCTCACAGACTTGAACTTCAGATCTCCTTTCACTTCTCTTCAGGTAGTACTCAAGCTTCCCTCTTGATGGTGAACTCAGAAACCTAAAACCCACTTCCACAGCCACCTCTAGCTTTGGAAACTTCAATATGCAAAGTCCTGTTCCCTTTTTCCCAAGAGACAAAATATATGTACAAAAACAAATTCAGGAAGATCAGATTATTCAAAGAGTATTGATAAATTAATATAAGTGGGTATTTTATTTTCAAAATATGTCTTTATTTTACCAGATGTCTGACACATTGCTTGGTACGAATAAATTGACCCTGGGAGTAGAGTATCTGGGTTATCCCAGGAATGTTGTTGTTGTTAGGCGCCGTCAAGTCGGTATCCGACTCATAGCGACCCTCATAGGGTTTTCAATGGCTGAGTGCTTTGGGATTACCTTGGGAGTGGATTGCCAGGCCCTTCTCCCATTTTTGCGGTGCTGGAAATTGAACTCGGGGCCTCAGAGACTGCAGCGCAGTGCTCTACCCACTGAGCTAAATCCCAGCCCATCCCAGGAATAGCATCTGTAAATGTGAACAATTATAATTATTCTGATTCTTGCTCAGCTACCTCCAAGATCCTGGCTAATCATCCATTTTTGTTACAGAGACAAAGTATATCTAGATCATTTCTCCATTGATTCCCATTATTCTAGACATATAAAATGATTTTTTTCTTAATCATTGATGTTGTTACCCTTTATATTTCTTAATCACTCTTCTTAATCATTTCACCTTTTGGGCCAATTACTATACTTTAGAGCTTTAGATATGCTTTTATGGCTATAGAAACCTAAAATCATAATTAAAAGATTTTTAAAATTGTTTAGAAGTGAAAAAAACTGTGTCAACACATTGCAGAAATATTTTCTTGCTCATTATGGACTGATTTCAGTAAAAATGAGAGATTCTACTCTGTGTCTGATTATCCATACATAGCTTGAATCTGTTCTGGCAACCCACTTCTCTTGTCTTTATGCCCTTCTTCCCATGAAGATATTCTTACTGTTTAACTGCCTTTGGGGCATTTTTCAACTATCAAGTGCTATTTGAAATAATGTTCAATTATGAACTATATATATCTATATATCTATATCTATATCCATCTATTTTAGTGTATATATATATAAAATATGTGTGTATATATATATTATAGATAGATAGATAGATAGATAGATAGATAGATAGATAGATAGATAGATGTACACACTAGCCTCTTGGGACAACAATAGCATAGATTTTGTTCATAGATTTATTAATAGGCTTCAGATGAGCTTATAATCCTGCTATATGTTCCAATGGTGTGGTCAACTGTCCATCATGAGTACTTTCAGAACTCTAATTAAAAATAAACAATGCCTACTACAAAAGGTATAAGGATAATATTGGGAATGGGAATACCAGAGGACCTAGTTGTACTCATGAGGAATCTGTACATGGACCAGGAGGCAGTCATTCAAACAGAACAAGGAAACACTGCTTGGTTTAAAGTCAGGAAAGGTGTGTGTTATGGCTGTATCCTTTCACCGTACCTCTTCAATTTCTATGCTGAGCAAATAATCCAAGAAGCTGGACTTTACGATGAAGAAACCAGCATCATGATTGGAAGAGGACCTATTAACAACATGGATTATGCAGATGACACAGCTCTGCTTGCTGAAAGTGAAGAGGATTTGAAACATTTACAAATGAAGATCAAAGAACACAGCCTTCAGTTTGGGTTGTGCCTCAAAATCAACAAAACAAAAATCCTTACAACTGGGTCAGTAAGCAACTTCATGATAAATGGAGAAAAGATTGAGATTGTCCAAGATTTTACTTTACTTGGTTTTACAATCAACACCCATAGAAGCAGCAGTCAAGAAATCAAAAGAAACATTGCATTGGGAAAAACTATTGTAAAGGACCTCTTTAAAGCGCTGAAAAGTAAAGATGTCACATTGAAGACAAAGGTGCGTCTGCCTTGTGCCATGGTATTTTCAGTCACATTATATAGTTGTGAAAACTGAGCACTGTATAAAGGAGACAGGAGAAGAATTGATGCTTTTGAATTATAGGGCTGGAGATGAATATTGAATATACCACAGACTGCCAAAAGAACTAACAGATCTATCCTAGAAGTGCAACCAGAGTGCTCCTTGGAACAAGGATGACTAGACTGTCTTACGTATTTTGGGCACATTGTCAGGAGGAACCAATCCCTGGAGAAGAGCATGGTGTTTGGGAGAGTGGTGAGTCAACAACAACAAAAAAGAAGACCATCTACTAGATGGACAGACAGTATCTGCAACAATAGTCTTAAGCATAAAAATGATCATGGGCCTCGCACATTGTTGGGGAGTGGCATGTTCTGTTGTACATAGGATTGCTAAGAGCCAGATCTAACTGGAGGGCACCTAAAAAGAACAAATACAAAGGGGTGAGAGGGGGCAGCATCTCTCTGCCCAATCAAGTTTTCTAGACTAGATCTAAAATCCTAATAAACTTCTACTTATTGATAATAAAAAATATAGTATTTGAAGTAATATTTAAAGAAATATGCTCTCCTACTATAGCCACAATCAGACATCTTGTGTAGTAAACTTCCAAGTTTTCAGTTGTTACTCTATCTTTTTCTTGTCTGTGAAATATATCATGAGGCCTGAAGTCCTTCTTAATGCAATGTATCCTTGAAGGGTTTACGTGGTTTTGCATAGGGTCCACCATGGATTAGGAACTTGGTGAGATGTTTTGTATATGCTGCCTCATTTTAGTGTGCATCATTTCATATCCGGTCCTTTAAAATAGATGTTATGGACTGAACTCTGTCCTCTCAAAAATTATATGTTGAAGCCCTAACACCCAACATAACTGGATTTGGAGATAGGGCCTTTTAGAGAAATAATTAAGGTTAAATAAGGTCTTAAGGATGTGGCCCTAATCCAATAGGACAGTGACTTTACAAGAAGAGGAAGAGGCACCACACAGAAAAGACCACATGAGGACACAACAGGAAGACAACCATCTGTAAAATGAGGAAAGAGGTCACACCAGAAACCAAGCCAGACCTGTGCCACCTTCGTCACCAGAATTGTGAGAAAATCACTTTCTGTTGGGTAAGCCACCCGCCTTGTGGCATTTGGTTATGGCAGCCTGAGCTAATACAATAAATATCAGCCTTGTGTGGCAGGAGAGCAATCAAAAATGCAAAGAAGTTGAGTAAACAACCATGAGGTTGAAGAGCTCAAATAAGGACCTTGGTCTGCCTGAAGTCAAAGCCCACAGTTTTTTTCACAGCATTGCACAGGCTGTCTCTGTAACTACTCAATCTTGCCCTATTTCAGGCCCAGGGGAGACACTAGGGCTTTCAGCAGCTTCTTGGTCCAGGCAGCTTGGCTAAGGCCAAATCTAGATGAAAACCTAGAATCCCTGTGGACAAACACAGCTCCACCATCTATCTCCTTATTCACTAAGTTGTTACAGACACCTCTTAGGATCATCTGCTTTAGCCCTTTTGCATTGCATATAAGGCCAGAAGAAGTTAAGATCATAGAAGCAAGTTTGGATTTGAATTTTACCAATTAGGATAAGATTTTTCTCCTTAATTTTTGATAGTCACTAGTTTGGAAATGCTATGTGACTTTTTCTTTTTTTAATAAAATACTAAAAATTAGTTATTAAGTCTTCTGGCAGAGACCCAGCTCTGCTACAGGCTGTTTTTGACACTGAATTCTGGCTTAAACTGCTTTTTCAAAGGCCATACCATTTTCCCAAAAATATAAAACTCATGTAACCTGATCAAATCCAGGCTTTGTCCATACTTGTGCGTCTATGGCGCTTGCTCCACAGACTCATGGTGGGGTCTGTTCCGTGTTTATGGAGTGGAGTCAACAGTAGGTCTGGGGTCTACTGGTGAGGGTGCTGAGGAAACCCCCTACCTCAGCAGGAGTGGCAACAGATTAACTGTCACTTTATAGCATTTACCCCCCTCTGAATCACATATCATCAAGAGTTATATGGAAATGCATGGCAGCCTATTTTTAACAGCCAGGCAAAAAGAGAAAAACATTGTATGAAGGAATTTAAAGAATCCTCTTGGGAATGTAACTCAAGCTACGCTCTAAAAACCTTTCTTGGGAGAAACAGTTTTTGTTTAAGGAAGAATTAAAAATAAAACTCTACTGAAAAGGATAAATAAAAGCTGTTATGGTTATATAAGCAGGAATGAGAGGTAGAAACTACAATATTGGGAAACAGGACGGGGGCTGGGAAGGGATCAGAATGTTTGCTTTGCAGGTAGGATGTGGTCTATGAGAAATTAATGAGAGAGAAAAGGAAAAGATGTGCCACAATGGAATTAAACTAGGGATCATGACCTCAAGGCAGATATTCACCTACAAGATCTATCATACTCCAATTAGAGTCTACAACACACAAAAAAAATCCCTGGTGAAGGAGATCTTCAGAAAGCTTCATAAAGAATAATCTGTAGGTAAGAGTTCAAGGCAGAGGGAGAAAGGTGAATGTGTTGGCTCTGCTCCAATTAAAGACTGTTTCAAGCCTCATGTCCAGGTGATGATATAACAGGCACAAATTCCAATGGCCACAGGGCTATCTTAGATGACTAGAGATGGCCAGAGGGGGCTGCTCTGCTACCTCTACACCAACCTAGGGTTGTCACCCAAGAATGTACTCCATGTTGCTAGGCGGCCTGATTTTTTAAGAAGCAGAAGAAATCTGGATTTTTATGTAAAATATCCTTTTCATAAGTATGAACACATAATTTTTCAAAATATGCAGATAGTTCATGGAAAAGAAAGCCCACCTGTCTGTGGGCTAAATTTGCTCTTAGATCGCAAATTCTTTGGGCTTCTTCAATAGACTAGCTCCAGGATCCCCCACCAAGTTCCCCATCCCAGGTCAACAGACTCAGACTTTAACCATTTATTCCTTTTTTTCATATCATTGCTCTGGAAAAGAGCCTTCAAAGTCCCCCAATTACCTATTTGATGAATTGCAAATGCTTCAGCCTTGCACTCAAGCCTCTCTGTAGAGTTTCCTCAATAAAGGTTTCATCCTGAACTCCCAGCTATAACCTTTGGTCTAGACTAGAAATTCTGCTTTTTGCCACAAATAAGATTTGTTCATTCCTGCATTCTAATATGAGTTTTGGTGTATTCCCTTTTTCCTCTCTTATAATCAAATTCCTATTCATCATCAGAACCTTCAAGGTATCCCTTGCATGTCCTATCTTCTAGGTTCCCTTGCTTGTATAATTAAGTATGCTCATCTCTCCATATTCATGGGTGATAGGTTCCAGAACACCTCACAGATATAAAAATCTTACATAAAATGGTGTAGGGTTTGCATGTAAGCTACACATAGTCTCCCATAGACTTTAAATCGTTTCTAGATTGCTGATAATACTCAGTACAATCTGAAAGCAATGTAAATAGTTGTTATGGTATAGTATCTAGGGAATAGTGACAAAACTGTTTACTATTCAGGACAGATGCAATATTTTTCAAATATTTTCCATCCTCAGTTGATTGAACCATGAATGCAGAACCCACAACCATGAAGAGCTCACTATACTTCTCTACTACTCCATGAATCTTCTGGCATGTCTCTTCTAAACCTGTATCTCATACAATTTTTGAAGTTTTATGGCAGTCTCTCCCACTCAGCCCTGAGAGTTTAATTCCAGAGTTAATAAGTCCTCTCTGAAAAAGGCAAATGGTAAATGTTTTTTACTTTATGGGCCATATGATCTCTGGTGCAACTGCTCAACTCTGCTCTTGTATTGTGAATCACCAGCCACAAACAAGATGTAAGCAGACGGGTATTGCCACGTTCCCATAAAATTATATTTACAAAAACAGAGATTCAGATTTGGCTCAATGGTTGGTGTTTGCCAAACCTTAATTCTCATAAGCAAGGGCAGTGTCTTATTCTTGTTGTTATATACTTAATAAGTGTTTGTTAGAGAGTGAATCATTCAAAACTGAATTCAAGTTTACCTTCTCCATAATCTTTCCTCAACATTCAAGGACACAACACACAATTTTTCCATTTCTGAATATCTACGTGGACTTGTTATCCAGATACCTTACATGACTGTTACTATCATAGTCACTTAATGCTGTTATCATAAGTTATGGTTAATCTATGTAATTTCTAGAGTCCTTTGTTCTAAAATTCTATGAGTTGACCCATTTTATACTGCTACCTACTTATGTAATTTTTTACCTTCCCCTCTCCACTCCCACAGTAGGTAGAACTTCTAGAGAAAAGAGAAAATCTCGTTTTTCTTTGGATTGCCCAAATGCCTAATATGGTGCTAGTGTCATGGACTTTATTTATTTAACACCTATTTTTCCATTAATATGGTATATGATGCAGACACAAAAATAATTGAAATGGAAATGGTCCCTGCTCTCATCAAAAGTCACTTAACTAATGACTGCATGATCATAAACTAAAATAAGTGCTCTGAAAGAATGTACTTGGATTCATAACAATATTTTATAAAGAATGCAAACAAATCTTCTGTTGGGAGAAGAATGAAGGGCTTTTCTGAGGAAGTAATACTTGCATTGAGACTCATTATTCAGCCAATTCAGTACCTATTATTTGCCAGGCACCAGTTTAAGCACTTGAGTTTGTACTGACTTAAAGAGAAATTCCTGTCTTCATGGAGTTTGTTTCCTTGTGGGATCTGAGGAATGAGTAAAATTTAAACAGAAGGGGATAAAGGTTTCAATGACATTCCAGAAAGTCAGGACAGCAAGGGCTCTGTAGCTCTAACAGAAGGGTCCAGCTACTGAGATCGGGAGTTAGTTGAGGTGCAGCCTCATAGACAATATGACCATATAATTCACTCTCTAAACACAACATTCTTGAGAAGAAAGAGACATTGTTAGGCATTACAATAGGCAAAAACTGGTATAGTTCCAACAAAGTGGGATATATCAGTGTCCTACCTATAGACCACATAAAGATTCTAACATAACCGTAATTACATTTTTTAATGATCTCTGTGACTGTCGGCAGCTGAACTATGTCAGCGTGAGGGGACCAGTTGCTATGACATTGCATACTGATATTTATTAATATTAATTGTTAATATTAATTAGATGTTAATTATGTAGAAATGAATGGGAGAAAGAGTGAAGATAGGGAAGAATGGGAAGGTTTTGCTGGAAGGAAAATAGAGTTAATACAGAGATTTAGGTGCCAAGACCTCCTCTTGGTACCAGCAGCTAAGGCCCTAGGGAGTCTTTTGAGTACTGTTCTTGATGAATCTGAAGATTGTGGTGAGTGCCATCACTGCCATTAGTGATTATTAGTGAAAGTCTAACAGAGGCTTTGATACTAGAGAAAGTTTGAGAGAGCTAAGTGTTCCCCACTGGACAATGAGCAACAATTTGTGCTCTCGTCAAAATTGCAGACAGAGTTCATGTACTTTGAGGAAAATTGGAGATCTTGGTAGTTTTCCTGGCTCAAGACAAAGAACAAAGAACAAAGAAGTAGAAGGTGGCTTAATATTGAAGATTCGATGTTAGATGCTAGAATTCCAGCATCAAGAGTAAAAAGTTATAGGAACTGACAATCAGACTGGCAACTAAATGAGCAAGAGCTGGGATTTGTGGACATTGGTGTTTCAGAGACATTTAGCTGAAATGCTCAGCCAAAGCTATATTTGGAAGCTGAGTTTAATACATAATTCAAAACTCACCTTAAGTCATTGCAGTTTTAAATGAGATACTGAAATTGTTGTCACTGGTAGTACAGAATGATTCTTTATTGGTTGTTTCTCTGGCCAGCTTGTGCGATTTTGGTAGGAGAATTTTGTTTAGAGAACTAAACAATATCACAGCTTTCAGTCAATCTGATTGCAGTTGACCAGGAAGACCTCAGTAAAGATGTCACTTCCACCTTTTACCCTCAGGCATAGTCAACCAGGAAAGCAAAAGAAATTCCAGTGACCAAGGCTCTGGACTGATGGTCAAGCATCCCTTTCCCCACCAGGCCTCACTGTACTTCACTATTAGATGCTTATTGTACTCTTTTACCTAGAGTATCTATTACAAAATTCTTATATACAAAACATTCACTTGGCTTAACCATGCAGAAATGCTGAAGAAAAAAATAGCTTGAATTGTGAGTATCATTTGTGTTTATACCCTGCATTTGTACTTGCAATATACTAATCACCTCTCACTTCTGCATAACCTACATTTTTGAAACTCTCTAGAAATAAGGACATAACAGTAGTTCCACCTGAGACCAGATATGAAATTCAGGTTGAGACATGGTGATGTATAATGACTTCTTTCTAAATCATAATATTCAGTTACATAGCCATTAAAGCTGATGTTATAGAAATAGGTTTTCAAGACATAGGAAGATGTTCATAATAAATTATTAATTCAAATTCTAGATTATAAAAGAACAGTATGGTTAAATTTTCATTTTTAAAACAGGTAAGAAAAAGACTTGAATATAAAGTAAAATGTTCAAAGCAGTAAATCTGTAGGAAGTGAAAAACCACAATAATTTTTACTTTCTTCTTTTGGATTTTTCTATATTATCCAAATTTTTTCATAATCATGTACTACATATATTATTTTAAAAATATATGAGGAGTTGAAGACATAGCTCAGCAGTAGGGCCCTTGCCCAGCATATGCAAAGCACTGACTTCAATCTGCAGCACATCTATATATCTATATAGATATAGACATACATACACAACACATGTATGTACATGGCACACACACATAAATGTGTGTATGTGTGTTTGTACATGGAAGGCTTAGGATGATACAGTCTAGTAAATGAAATAGGGTTATAATGAAGCCAATCTATTGAAATGATTAAGAACATTGTGTCCAAAGTTGGGCTGACTTGCTTGCTTGCACCTTCGGTAATTTAATTGATATCACTATGCCATAGCTGTCCCATTTTGCAAACTGAAGATCATAATAATTGGTAATTCTAGACTTGTGTGTGTAGATGAAAAAAGCAAATATATTGCTTAGCATGTTGTAGGCTCCCGATAAACATTAATTAATTGTACTGTTGCTTAAGGTCCTGTTCATTTTGAATAAGTGATAAGAAATTTCTAGAGTGCAGTCTTATAGTTTATGGGCAAAAAGTGCTTTAAAGAAGGCTGTCTCTAGTAAGGCTGGTGCCAAATACACTGTAAAGAGAGTGTTTTTATGGGAAAACTGTTAGCCAGAGGGACTGACATTTCCTGCCCCCTGCATGCATTGATCTTGCAGCCTTCCTAATACAGTTAAGTAGCCCTGGCTGTGCTCAGATTCTTGATCTATCCAGTGCAGAAATTCCAACACTGAACCTGGGAAAATTATCTGTTATCATTCCTGAATTTTTTAGGTCACTCTGGATACTAAAGTGAGGCCTTCGGTTTTGGACTGTCTGGATAATGTCAAGGAGTGTCACTGGCAATAACATATCTTTATTGACTGAATTTTCTTTGGAACTAAAGAAAGTAGTAAATATACATTTGTAGAAACATGATTTCACTTCTTTGGAGTTTAGTTCAAAAATAAATGTATTCAATGAGAACTTTCAAGGCACAATTATATAATTTGCCCTTTTAGTTTTCGGATCTGAGAAATTTATATATTTGAGTTTAGCTCACTTAGACCAATGCTTGTCTTTGGCTTCCACTGAAGTATACGACCACTACTTTCTTATCTAAATGAGTGTTCTTGAATGCTAAAAAACTGATAGCTATGAAATGCACAGTTAGATAGGAACATGATGCCATGTGTGTTTTCAAAACCGGGGCACATGGATGACTATTTTTTTCAAGAAATGCTAAAGTGTAGACATGTCTATGAATGCGTAGTACTTAACTCACTTCATTCTGATTATTCCTAATGATCTTTATTAAAGGGCATTTTATGTGGATTTGGTATGACAGGAGAAAAAAGTTCCACTCCTTTACAACATAATATACTAGACAAATTCTCTTTTTTGAGATGTCAAATATCTACTTTATTATAGTGAGAAAGTGACAGTCAATTTAAATCAAAATTTATGGAGAACATTAGGAGCTGGAAGGACTTGGCTAATCACTGTAATGTCCCCAACAAATGGTAAATGAAAGCATAAGGAAATTGAGTTAACACAAGTTAAAAGTTCACATACTTACAGAATTATATTAGAAGACCTGCAACTTAATTAAATTATCTGAAACTACTCATTTAGCTTCTATTGTACAAGTGAACATTTATGCAATTTTACTATTAGATATATATTAAGTAATAAGTTTGGATTGGGTCAAATTGGGAGAACCCTAATGAGGCAGAACTGGGGAAATTTTAATCCATCATGAAGCATCATTCTGAATCTTTATATTGAATATTATTAGGCAGAGATTTCCCTGGTTAGTTGGTTACACTTTTATATATATCATTCTGACATTTTGAATAATTGAAAAATCAAACAGGAATTTTGTACATGGAAAAAAATAATCTGATGGAGAAGAAATGTGTTATTGATCATCTCTTCTTTGATTTTTCTTCTTCTTATCAACTATAGAAGCTCAAGAAGTGGCATATGTGCAGAATTTTAAAAATTAAAGGCATTGTTTGCAGCTTTTACACAAAGGATAATTTTGTGTGATGCAAAAGAGAAATTGGCATATAAAATACATAATTAACATTTGTTTCTCCACTTGGAATTCATTTAATGTCAATAAATACTTATATCTAAGGTCCTAAGCTGTAGCATTATTACTTTCAAAATATTTTTTTCAATACATAGTACAAAGTATTTAGTAATTACAGTCAATTATTTTTATTCTATTTAATTTGTGGCATTTCCCTTTTGTATGGCACTCATATACCTTGTTGAGAAGACTGAGTCTTCATAAGTGAGGTTTGCCACAAACTACACATGTGTAGGCTCTTCCTAAGGACACTAAGAGTAAGCCAAGGATGGAGGTATGCTCTCTTACAAAGAATACCAAAGCAGCTGGAAAGATTTTGCTGAAGTTGGAGAAATGTGACCTTTAATTCAATCCATGGAAAATAATTTAGATGTAAAAGTGTAATTTTTTAAGGCATAAAACCTCTGGGAAAATTCTGCCATTTTTTCCCGTTTTCTGGTGGGACTATATTGAAAGAATAAACTATTTGCCCTGATATTTGGTAACATATACATGTACACACTAAGAAATGAGTAAGAAAAAAATAGGGCCTCCTGCAGACTGGTTTCTATCTGCTTGCTGGGGGAAAAAATAAGCTGCCTCCTCTCCACTGCATTTAGAGAATTAATTCTCATATAAAATGAAAGGTCCCGTCCAATCCTATTTCACGGTAGCTTTGAGTGCTTCACTGTACCAAAGCAAAGGGCACTATTTGATTGTTCACTGTTGACATCACTTTACACCAGAAGGTGGCAATTGTTTTAATAATCACACTAACAAATCTGTTTTGCCTTCAGATCAGATGTTTAGAGATAGTGTTCAGTTAGTTCTTGCCAAGATGATGCCTTTTAAAAATTAGTAGCATTTACTCAGATTTATTTCTCAACATGGTTTTCCCACTCCCATTAACTTGTAAAAGATTGTCCCTGTTTTAGGATAAAATAAACTGCAAATGTTCTTTATTTCCTCTTATTAAGCCTGATTTGTTCATCTGAAACAATCAAAAGGATGCCATCTAGGGTGACAATTCTAATGAAGTGATACCATGATAAAATACAAGTATGTATCTAACATCATGAATAATATGAAGAAAGCACTTAATTTCTCATTCACAAGGAAAATTCATGAAGATTTTATATCAGTTGACCATGATGTCTGAGAAATGTGGTGTACCAGGAAGATTTATGTCAACACACAATGAAAAATCTTTCACATATAAATTGCAAGGCATTTATGTCTAACTTACCTCACAAGGTGGTAAATTCCCATAAATTCCTCAATTAAGACTGAGTGGAAGATGAAAGCCTTCTTGAGGTTTAGCTGCTCACAGAAAGTCTAGCAACCTTCTAAACCATATTAGAAAATGCACAGAAACATCCAAAATACCAATACACGGTCACTGCCTGAGGATTTATCGCTAAGATTAATTTCCCCAAATCTGTCATGTGAATACTGTTTGCCATCCATAAGGGAGGAGGAAGAGGAAGGGGAGGTCGAGAATAATGTTGGCTCTGGGAAACCGCAGCCTTCTTTCCAGATGGTCTCTTTTTCTACAGCTTAGGTTACCTACAAGACAAAAGGATAAGAGGCCAGGGGTGAGCACTCTTTTTTGTAAAACTGAGAACTCCAGACATTTGTCATCCAGAAAAAATGCCTGCCTCTCAGCAGGACAGAGTTTAAAAATTTTTTCTCAGTTCCTTTCTCTAATTGGGCTTCTCCAACTTTCCACACATCCTTTTCCTCCACAAGTCCACAAAAGCCAAAGTTCTCCCATACATAGTTACCAGTGGCAGCCCCATAAATCACAAGAAATTGCAAAAAAAAATTTAACATTATGCAATTAATACTCATAATTTAGAAAACATTTATAATATATAACATATTAAAGAAATAGAAAATAACATGTCAGATTTCTCATTAGAAAATTCTGGTAATGGCTAACATAAAATGTAACTATTAATATTTTTTCTTCAATTCACATTTAAAAGAAAAATATTGCAATGTCTTTTAGTATCTGTGCAATACTTGTGTAGGAATTTATTATACACCAAAGTGATTTGGCATGCCTAAACGAGCGTAAGCAATATAAAAATTTAAAGATAACTGAATGCCCATTCTTTAATTTTACTAAAATAATGAAAAACATATATTATTTGAGCTTAGAAAACATGTAAATACTAAGTCAAATGAAGCATCTATTTTGTACATACATATTGCATTTTTCTAGTCAGTATTAAAAACCATTTCTCTTTTTATGCTTTGCTTTCTTTTGTCCCCTAAAAGTAAAGAGAAATATGAATCTTGAAAATCATCTGCTAGCCTTTTCTAAGCTCTGTTATTTAGCAAACTTTTCTTTTTAACTTTGACAAATGAGTATAGTGTAAACTGGGTGATATACATATCTCATAAATTTTGGCATCATAAGTAGAATAGAAAGAGTTGCTCCTTCTTTGAATCAGGTTGACACTAAAAGTTAAGGTGTTTGGAGGTTTTACTTGTGTTTTGGAAAATATCTAGATTCAAATGGTGGGCTGTGAAAGTGAGACTTTGAGCAAGAGTGGAAAGCTGGATGTTAAGTATTTTGTCTCCCAGGTACTGGTCTAAGTCTGCCCTGAGCCTCCTAGAGAAGCCCACTGTAGAGTCATACACAGTTGGCCACGCAAACAGACATCTCATCACACACAGCACAAATTAAAATTTCATCCTCAAAACTCCACCCAGTGCAGGAGTATAGTGAAGATACCATCACCCAAGGACTAACATGTGCAAATTCTAACCATCTTTTAATATTGAGAGAGAGGGGAAGGGAAGGAGGGATAAAGGAAGAAAAGATGAATGAATGAATGAATGAATGAATGAATGAATGAATGAAATGAAGGAAGGAAGGGAGGGAAGAAGGAGGGAAAGAAGGAGGAAAGGAAGGAAATTGGCTGCCTTTCATGTCTCTTCTTCACAGATCTGTTTATCTGCCATCATGTATAGGTCCCTCAATATTGCAATAAGAAAACAGGAAAGCAAGCTATAGTTGAGGAAGAGAAGTGGAGAAAAAGTGCCATATATTCATTCTTTGTCTTTCAAATTCATTTTGTAGGCTTTTTATAGGAAGGTATTTTTCAGTTGGGTTTTCTTTTTCTTTATTTCTGCCATCAACTATGTTTAAGTTTGCTTTTGAATAAAGAAGATTGAAGGGTAAATGAAAAGCAAGAGGCAGTGTTAAACTGCAGTAGAATTACTTTATGGCTGTGAAAACCTGCTTAATCTTTTGTTTTTGGCTGTAGCACTGTAAGAGATAAAAGGAGTCTCTAAATCATAGTTGTAACGACGGGGAATATAAATGATGTCATTTGAATATAAGGAATATACTATGCTGAGATGGGCTGGGATTTAGCTCAGTTGGTAGAGCTCTGCGCTGCAGTCTCTGAGGTCCCGACTTCAATTCCCAGCACCGCAAAAATGGGAGAAGGACCTGGCAATCCACTCCCAAGGCAATCCCAAAACAGCCATTGAAAACCCTATGAGGGTTGCTATGAGTCAGATACTGACTCGATGGCACCTAACAACAACAACAACAACAATGCTGAGAGGCAATGGGCCTTAGAAGGACCAACTTTGCCAGTTACTCACAGAGTATTTTTAAACAAATCACATAACATCTCCGCCTCTTATTTTTTGATCATGAAGATTATTTAAACATTGTAAGTGAACATTTTGTGTTCTACCAAAGTGTGTTTGATCCAAGAAAGAAATATTACATTTTTTTCTCCTTTAACTTTTCTTTCATAAAGATATTCAGAACAGAATTCTAACCAGACCCAGATATGGTCACAAGTCTTCTGAGCTAGTCAGATGTCCATGATATGCTCAGTGTTCATAAGACTCCCATGATTAAATTCAAATACAAATAAAAAAATACTAATTGAAAGAAATGTTCATTTTATACTGATTTATAAAATAAGGTAATTCCTATAAGCTAAGTCTGTTTTCATTCAGAATTAATGTAACTGAGTAGGCAGAAATGGTTTTAAGAATTAAAATAATACATTTATTTTTAGGAATGTATAAAAATCACTACTCTAACCAACTCATGTATACAGCCATACCGTCATGGTATCAGATCTACTCTGATCTCGGAAACTAAGCAGGATTGGGCCTGGCTAGCCCTTAGATGGGAAACTGCATAGGAATACTGGGTGCTGTAGGCTTGAGAAAAGGACCTGGCAGCCCACTCCCAAAACAATCAGCCATGAAAAACCCTCTGAATAGAAGTACTGACAATAGTCCCAAGTATGACATGGTGTTGGGAAGTATTTTGTTCTGTTGTAGACAGGGACACTATGAGTCAGACCTACTCAATAGCTCCTAACAACAACAAAAACAATGAACTCATACTGAAGGGAAATTCCTCTTCATTAGATAAAAATGAAGGCATATGATGTAATACCAAACCATTAGGTGTTATATGTCATGAGTATATAATAAGGAAGCATTGGAACTACTTTTCTTGTACTGAGCTTTTAGGCTATATTGTGCCATAGTGCACTGGTTGAAACAGAATTAATATTAATGAAGAGTGGAAGTCTGAGATTCAGTGACTCTCACTTCCTGACCCCTACCCTACTTCCTGTCATACTAAATCCATTAGTATAGATGGATTGACATTAATAAACAAGAAGGACAAAGTAGCTCTCCATTCAGGGACAGTTTTATTTGACCTTTGGTATGTGTTGCCTATCTATGGCCACAAGATGTTTGACCTACTTGATGACATTTATTTCTTGATTTATTTATTCCATGTACTTCAAACTAACTTTTCCCTAGGTATCTTACACTTCTTACACTTAAAATGTATGAAAAAGTTAAAATCTCTGACAGGGAGTGCTTCACAAGTAGATTGAGGATAGTCTGTCATTCATTGCAACCCTTGGAAGCTTGATCCTATAAAACAATTTTGCATAGTGGCTTCTGCACAATAGGTGCTCCATAAATGTTCATTGAATGGAACTGAATTGAATTGCATTTGTCAAGTTCTGAAGCATTTCATGTGATCTTATTACCACCTCCCTATTTTCCTGTGGTTATAGGCACATATTTGAAGGTGTGTGTGTGTGTGTGTGTGTGTGTGTGTGTGTGTGTGTGTGTGTGTGTTGAAGAGGTGTATATGCGTGCAGTTGTTGTTATTATTAGGTGCTGTCAAGTTGGGTCCTACTCATAGTGACCCTATATACAACAGAACAAAATTCTCCTCAATATTGTGCCATGCCCGGCCCTATATCAGCCCTTCTCTGCTATTCATAGGGTTTTCCGTGGCTTATTGTTTCAGGATTGTTTCAAGAGTGGGTTGCCAGGTCCTTCTCCCATTTTTGTGGTGTTGGGGATCAAACCCAGGACCTTAGAGAGTTCAAAGTGGTACTCTACCACCTGAGATAAACCCCAGCCCCATGTATATATTTCTAAAAATAATTTTATTCCAGTGAATCTAGATAAAACACATAGTGAATTTTTCTATAGTGGTGTGGTATTGAATACTTTAAACCTTATATTTGCAAATGACATTTGTCATGAGAATAACTGTAGGACTTTCTGGATCATAAAAGAAATTTAGGTTAAAACTATATCTTATCAGCTGGGCGTGGTGGCACATGCCTGTAATCCCAGAGCCTTGGGAGACAAAGGCAGGAGGATCGCAAGTTCGAGACCAGAGGCAGTCTGTGTAATTTGGTAAGACCCTGTCTCAAAAAAGGGAGAAGGGGGGGGGCAGGAGGTGCAGCTTAGTGGTCCAGCACTTGCAAAGCATGCAAGTGTGAGGCCCTGGGTTCAACCTTCAGTACTGGGGAAAAAAAAAAAAACTTTATCTTATTTTTGGAAGGGAGCACATAGTTCATCTGATCTTGTATCACTTGTCACTTAGGGGGTCTCTTCAAATACACAAAGGGCCACCAAGGGACAGGAGGGCAGATAAAGAGGCGCAGGCAGTGTTCCGAGAACTCAAGCCTTCTCTTTACCCCTTCCGCAGAGAAAGTCTATTTAAATCAATATGTTTGATACAGCAATACATTGGTATTCTCCCTATGAAAACATTTAAGCAGCAATGCTCACTGCTTTAAAAATAATTAAAGTCATCAATATTAATTAACTTATTTGTTTATCTATCTACCTATCTATCCATCTATCTACTTTTGCAGTGCTGGGGATTGAACCCAGGACCTTTTGCATGCTAGGCAAGTATTCTACCACTGAGGCACTTCCTTATTTCTTAATATTAGTCTCTAAAAAAACAGAGAGCCAGTGCAGTAGACTGAATGTCCATTGTCCTCTAAAGTCTGTATGTTGAAATCCCAACGTCCACACTCATATTAGGAAGTAGGTCATTTGGGAGATGATTATGTCATAAGGGTGGAACCCTCATGAATAGCATTAGCACCCTTTATAAGAGAAACTCCAGAGAGCTCTATCACCTCTTTCATTATGTGTGAAGACAGTAAGAAAATAGCCATCTATGCACCAGGGAGCAGACCCTTGTCAGACACCAAGCCTGCCTATGCTTTGATCTTGAACTTTCCAACCTCCAGAACTATTAGTAATAAACTGCAGTTGTATATAAGCCACCCAGTCTATAGTATTCTGTTACATCAACCTCAGTGGACTAATATAACCATTTTACCAACAGGCAAGTTTAGGCATAGAGACTTTAGATAGCTTTTCAAGGTCACATCACACAACTACAGAGTTATGAGTCATGCCAAAATATAGGTCTCCTGATGCCTAGTCATAGTACAGCTTATCTAGGTAGCAGAGAAAGAGTAAAAGAAAGATACACTTTCGTATATTAGTCTACATTGTAGCCCAGTCTAAATTTCTATAGCTACAACCACTGGAACTCAAAAGGAACTAAAAATCAACTACAAAGCAATTCAGGCCCTGATAGCCACAATAATTTTCAAGAGGCCATGCCTAGTGGGGATTTACTGATTTTTAAAAACCTATGAGACTCTCTCTGGCACTTCTATGCAGAAGACAGACTTTTTCTGTTTCTTACCTTTGTAGGTATAAAGAATATAAATACTTACTCAGTTTCTTCAGGACTCTAGAGTCTGTTTTAGTTCACTCTATCATGTCCAAACTAGATATCTTATTTGCTTAATTTGTACTTGTATCTTTTATTTTCATATCACATGATTGAGGTTTTATTTTCATAAATCTCTACTGTTTTTATTTATTAGTGTCATACTAATTATTAATACTTTCAAGCCAGTGTTACCAGATGTAAATCAGTACTACAAAGTGTTAGCCATAAGCAGTACCTTTGAGAAAAACCCATTTGTTATTCTGTGGTAAAATTTAATATTTTTAACATTCTATCATACTCATAAAGGAAATGTTGGCTCAGTCCATCTAATGCCTAGGATACAACAAAAATAATTATTTTCATTATTAACCAACTGAAATCTCACTAGACTTTATAATTTTCAGTATCTGAAGAATTATTTATTTGATAATTAGGCTTATGCTTTTGAACTCCTGAGAAATTTTCAATGATATAAGACTTAAGTTTCTTTACATAATTTGCTAAGGTTAATTCGCCTTTAGCTAATGATTGCTCAGGATGACGTTATTTTAAAGACAGTGAAGAAATACTTTCAAATAAAACACAACCCCTATCTCTGGGAATATGTAAGGGTGGGCTTTTTCAATTGATAAGCAGAAGCAGTCATGTTTGGCAACAGACCACCCCATAGTGGGAACTGCTTTTCAGCCTGGTTTTTGTCAGACCAGCAGCTGTTCCATCAGTCAATTAGTGACCAGGGATAAAATGCATTTTTTAAAATCAATTAGCAGCCCTTCCAACTAAATAAAGATCCCTGGGTATGCTGCTCATCAACAAAAGAAGGACCAAGAGTGAATAAAGCCAAGGAGATCATAAATTCTTGGAAGTACAGTTCTAAAACCTGAAAAAGCTATTCAGAGGTTAGCAGGTCATACCATACTGTCGGCAGGAATCCAGTAACTCACCTCAGGGGGACAAGAACCATACATTTAGTGGTATATACACACACACACACACACACTGCAAAAATAAAAAATATATATATATATATACACACACACACATACACACACATATATTTATACACACACACATATATACACAGAGAGAGAGAGAGAGAGAGAGAGAGAGAGAGAGAGAGAGAGAGAACGTGTGTGTTCAGAGAATGGAGCTACTCATTTTTTCTCAGTAGCTCATTTTACTAACAACCTTCATTTATAAGGAATTCACTGTTATCCAGCATCTATTCCATTTTCAGTCCCAGAAATACAGTCCTGTGCCATCCCAAGATGAACATGTAAAGTCGTTATTATCAGGCAGCTAATAATCCCCACTTGTTGTCAATCATGTACCCAGAAGCTGGATCTCTGCCACTGTCCTAACTCTAACATTCTCTCTCATCTCTACTTTACTCTTATCTTTTAATACCACTTGTAAAGCTCTCTGGAAAAAAAAATTCACTCTACTGTAAGAACCATTGTTTACTCCCTCTTAGCCATTGCAAAGCTATTTATACCGTAAAGTATGGCTAGTTACCTTTAAATGCATCCTTTATTGTTAGAATTTTAGATACAAGCCAAATGTGATGGCGTATGCCTATAATCCCAGCAACTCCAAAAGCAGAGGCAGGAGTATTGCAAGTTGAAGGCCAGAGGCAGCCTGCATAATTTATCAAGACCCTGTCTCAAAATAAAAAGTAAAAATTGGCCCAGGAGTGTAGCTAAATGGTAGAGCATTTGTAAAGCATACATTAGGCCCTGGGTTCAACCACCCAGTACTACAGAAAAAAAAAAAAAAAAAAAAGAAAGGAGGAGGAGAAGGAAGAAGGAGGAGGAGGAGGAGAAGAAGAACGAGGAGGAGGAGGAGGAGAAAAAGAAGAAGAAGAAGAACAACAACAACAAGTGTTATTTTAGATAGGAGAACATGTTTGGGAGCAATTTGGACTTATGAGACAAATGAGGAGTTTCCATAAATTGTCAATACTGGATTATTATTAAAAGCTCTTGGGCCATTCCATGGTGGTGTACATTTTGTAATCCCAGCAATTCAGGAGACAGAGGCAGGAGGATCAGAGGTTCAAGGTCAGAGTTAGCCTGCATAAGTTAGCAAGACCCTATCTCAGTTTTAAAAAATAAAAAAGGGGCTGAGGTTGCAGCTCAGTGGCAGAGAGCTTGCAAAGTATATGCCATGAGACCCAAGATTCAGCCCCCCAACACTACAAAAAAAAATCTCTTAGCAAAGAATAAAAGAATATAGCATCTCCAGCAGCACAGTTTTTTAGTTTTCCTAAATCTTCACATAAAACTAGACAAAACAACTAGATATTAAAACCAAAACTCCTCAGACAACATTTACAACCAGACAGAAGCAGATGGGGACCAACTATCAGTAGTCAAAGAGTGGCATGGTAGGATCACATGGTCAGATGGATCCAGAGTGACTGGGTGAAATCTGAGGCATCAGAGAACATGAGCCCCAGGTGTAGCCATCATGCCAACTTTGATTCACTGGAGATCATGGCAGACTAACTTGAAAAGAGTAGCTGAAAGTGGAAGAGTCTTTTGCAATCCAGTTCTAGGTGAGTACAAGGGGCTCCCAAAGGCTGAGATAGGGCTAGAACAGTCTAGCCACTAGGAATGGTCAAAAATGACCCACTGAGGCACTTTTCCATTAAAAGTCCCTCGAGGGATTAGTTATCCATCAGGCACAGTAAACACAATGCCTGGGACCCATTGCTTTTAGAAATCCATGAAATACTACAATTTCTTTTAAAGTCAGAAGGAAAAAAATATATTTTTAGTTTGAAGAAAAGGTTTTAACATATAATAATATATTTATGTTTATATCAATGTAGTTGTAAAATATAATTTTTAACTTTTGTTTTCTAGCACTAGGGAGTTGAACCCAGGGTCCCAAACTCTGCCCCAGCCTCCTTTTTAATCATTTATTTTGTCACCAAGTTGTGTCATTTGTCACCAAGTTGTGCAGGCTGCACCTGTCCTCCAAGTCTCAATCCTCCTTCCTCAGCCTCCTGATTTCTTGGGATTACAGGCGGGTATCACAGCACTCAGCTGTAATTTTTAACATTTTTAATGTAGGAAGGGATCCACAGATGTCTATGACCCAAAAAAGCCATAATGCAACTCTGGGCCCTCCACAGAGAAAGAGCAACTAGAAGTGGCATCAACATTGACCAGGACAGGGACAATAGAGCTGAAGTCAAGGGTACATCCCAACCAATGGGGAAAGAGGAGGAGAACCAGGAAATATCAGGAAGCAGGGCACCATACTTTTGAATACTACAGAAAAGCAACAGAAGAGGGAGTTCTGGGAAATTGGAACGGCTACCCTGAATGCAGCCTCGTTCTTAAAGTTGAAGAAAACTAATTTCACATAGAAATGAACAACAGAGAAGTATCGAGGTCAAATCCCAGACAATGTTACGATAAGAAAAGAGGCGAACAATGAGCAGCAGAATAACACCCCAACAGACAATAAAAGCACACTAGAAAGATGTGTCCTCAAAAAACTTCAAAACACTAACCTGCTATTTCAAAACAAGCTAAGACATTAAGAAAACGTTACAATACATGAAAGAACAACATGAATCAGAATTAGAAAAGCTCAGAAGTGAAGTGACAGACTTTGGGAAAGAATTAAAACTTAATGTAAAAATCATTTTAGAAATGAAGACTTAACCAGAAGGAACCCCAGGTCTTATAAACACAATAGATAATCTCTTACAACAAATAGAAGGGTTTAAAAAAGAAAGAAAGAAAGAAAAATTTAGTATCAGAAAGAAATAAAGAATAGACAAAAAGGATTCAAGAGAAAGTGATTAGCTGGCTATGGTGGCACACACCTGCAATTCCAGGCCTTGAGGTTGAGGCAGTAAGATCATGAGTTCAAGGCCAGCCTGGGATACATAGGATGAATCTCTTTCAAACCAAAATAAACAAACCCAAACAAACCAACCAAAACCAACAACAGAGAGAGAGAGAGAAAGAAGAGAAAGAGAGAGAGAGAGAGAGAGAGAGACAATTAAGGAAAGAAAACAAAATTTTAAATATGATTAATAGGACTTTGTGAAGAAAGAAATTCAAATAAGAAAACAATAATACTAAAATGGTAACTCAAGAAAACTTTCCTGAAATAATTTTAACGTCAATATTGAAAGTACACACTACATCCTGAAAACCCAAAATTATCAATATCAACACATCATCTAGTAAAATCACTGGGATACAAATACTAAAAAAAAAAAAAGCCAAGCCAGTGGCAGACAACAGTAATCCTAGTGACTCTGAGGCTGAGGTATGAGGATTGCATGTATGACGACAGGGGCAGTCTGAGTAACTTAATGAAACCTTATCTCAAAATGAAAAAAATAAAATTTCTTTTTAAAAAAATCGACTGACAGTGCAGCCCAGTGGTAGAACACTTGCAAAGTATGAGCAAGGCCCTGGGTTCAACCTCCAAGTATAATAATAATAATGATAATAATAATAATAATAATAATAATAATAATGTTGTTGTTGTTAGGTGCCGTTGAGTCGGTATCCAACTCATAGCGACCCTCTGTACAACAGGGGAAACACTATTGTCAGTGCTTCTCTGCTGTTCATAGGGTTTTCAATGGCAGATTGATTTTTGGGAGGGGCTTGCCAGGTCCTTCTCCCAAGCCTACAGTATCAGGCATTCCTAGGTGGTCTCCCATCCAAGTACTAACCAGGCCCAACCCTGCTTAGCTTCCGAGATCTGATGGGATCGGATGCCGCAGGGCTATGGCTGCAGGCGATAATAATAATAATTTAATTTAAAATTTTGCAAAAAAAAGAAAAAAAAGGCTTTGGGCATCTTGGGGGAAAAATAACACCTCATTACTTAGAAGGCAAAGAAAATCATATTATCGTCAGACTTTTCAATAGCAATGCTTTCTGCCAGAAGAACATAGAGTAACATGTTTAAAATACTCAAGCAAAGAAAGTGTGAGCCAAGGATTTGATATGTAGCAAAGTTAACTTTCAATTATAAAGGCCATAAATTGTTACTAGCATGCAAGAACTCAAGGAATATTGTTCCCATGGACTCTTCTTGAAGAATCTACCAGACAGAATGAGCTGAGATAACAAAATTCCTAGGTGGTACACCTGCACAGAGTCAGGGAGTGTTTTGTTCTGTTGTAGAAGGGGTTGCTATGAGTCAGACTTAACTCGACACCACCTAACAGCAACAACAGAGACATGTTAACCTAAGGGCGGGTGGCAAGTGTTAAATATATATTTAACCTTAGAGTAAGGCAAAATCAGTGTTAAAAGGCAGAGAGTATGTATAGTACATAATGGTTATATGCTCTAACAATGTAGGTATCACATGAGTATTAAAAATGGAAGGAGTCCAGGCATGATGGCTCATGCCTGTAATCCTGGCAACTCGAGAGGCAGAGGCAGGAGGATCAAAGGTTAAAGGCTAGAGGCAGCCTGTGTAATTTAGAGAGACCCTATCTCCAGATAAAAAAATGGAAAAGGGGTTCTGGGTACTGCTCAGTCACAGACAACTTGCAAAATATGCACGAGGCCCTGGGTTCAGTCACCAGTACAAAAAAATAAACAAATAAAAATAAAAATGGAGGGAAATTGAGGAAATTATATGCAAAAAATTTTGTTATAAAGAAACATTTTTGGTAATATTTGTATTATTTGAGACAGTTGTGCATGTGATAGGAGGTAAAACAAATGAGTAATTATAGTATTGTCAAATTCAATCATTTCCTACCTCCTTAAGAATCAGAAGTCTAGGTAGCAAAAGAAAAGGATATAATGGAATAGTAAGGCAGCTATGGAATAAAGGGGTTGATACGGATAATGACATTAATAAAGAAATATCAGTGGATGCTAAGTTTACAAGAAGTGATACAATCAGACATCGTATGTCTTGCATAGTCTTGCCAAAAATCCTCATGAAAATGATGACTAAACCAGAAGGAACACTGCAATATTTAAAGATCACCTTTAGTCTTGCCAAAGGGATCAGACCTGGGTCAGATCCAGTCTCTGAATTCAGCTGCCAATTTTCAGGAAATTCAAAAGACAGAGGAATGTGTTGACCTGCACCTAGAGTATCAGTCAGCAAAATGCAGACTATAGGAAACTCTATAGGTTAAACAATCCAAGTTCTTCAACCTAATGTAAATAATAAAAGGGATGGAAGAGAAATTTATAGATGAAAAGAGACTTAAATGGCATCATTTTTAATGGTCAGAACTCAACTATAATTCTAGGAATACACAACTGGATGATAAAACTGTAAAAATAAAAACTCAAGGAAGTTGTTACCATCAAAGCCAGGATAATAGTTACTTATGGCAAGACAAATGTGTTTGTGATTGGACAGGACAAATGGAAGGGTCTTCTGGTATAGCTGACGATTTTCTTTTTCTTGACTTGAGTAGTGTTTACATTATAATTTTTTGAGCCATTCATTTGATTTCTGTGTTTTAGGTATCTCTGTTTTACTGTACAATGAAAGGATTGATAACAGTGAACAATACACACCAAAGCCTTTCTCTCCTGTGTCTCCATTGCATAAATTGGTCCTCTGAAGACCATGAAAGTTTTGAGGATTACATAATCATCATAGCAACCTAACCATGTGCCAAGTACAGAGCCATGTACTTCAATGACATTTTTTTGGTATGGTTCTGCTATAAACCTATGAAATTAGGCATTAAGGTTATCTTCATTTTGCAGAATATAAAAATAAAACCCAGAAAATCTGAATAACTTGCTTTAGCTTATGAAGTTAATAAGTGTTAGATCCAGAATTCAAACCCAAGTAATCAAATTTCAGAGTCTAAAACTTTATACTTGATCATGATTAAACCAATATATATCCTCTCATATGAATATAAATTATGTATCATCTAATAGGAATGTAAAGTATATATCCTCCATATGAATGTAAATTATAGAATGTGCTAGGTGAGGGATAGACGAATTACAGCTCACAAGCCATATTTAGCCATACCATCTGTCTTTCTATGGACTTCAAGAATGGTAATGTCCATATAAAGACCTTAACAGTGTCCTAGTACATTTTATGCTGCTATATAACTGAATATTTAAAACTGAGTAATATATAAGAACATAAACTTGTTGGTTCACAGTTTGGGGAAGTCCAAGATCAAGGGGATGCATCTGGTAAGTGCCTTCTTACTGCACCATGACATGGCAGAAGGCACATATAGCAAGAGAGCTTTTGAGTTAGTGTGGGGAAGAAGGCCAAACCCATCTTTTTATTCGGAAACCACTAGAATAATAATGGCATCTATCCATTCATGACACCAGAACACTCATGATGTAGTCACCTGGTAATGGTCCTATCTCTCAACCTTGTTGCATTAAGTTTACAAAATATGAACTTTGGAGAACACATTCACACCATAACATTCTTCTCCTTACCCCCAAGATTCATGTCTTGCTCTTGTGCAAAATACATTCATCCCATTTCAATAGCCCCCAAACTCTCAACTGATCCCACTATTAATTCAGAAGTCCAAAGTTCAGAGTCTCAATCTAAATCAGATAAGACTGAGACCCAGGGCATGATTCCTCCTGTCACAAATTCCCTAAGTTACAAACTTCCAAAATACAATAGTGATGCAAGCATGGGATACATATATCCATTCCAAAAGGGAGAAATGTGAGAAAAGAGAGGTAACTGGCATCAAGTAAATCCAAAACCCAACAGAGAAAACAACTCTAAATCTTAAAGCTCCAGGATAATCTTTCTTGACTCCACTTCCCACCTTCTGGACACAACGGGATTGGGAGATGGACTTCCAAGAACTTAGCCCCACATCTATGGCTATCTTTGCTACAAGCTCTCTTGAAACTCTCATGGGTTGGTGTAACTTGCCTGCACTTCCCCCAGGCTGGAGTTGCATGCTGTGGTTCTGGGATCTCTCCAGCAGCCCCAACCCTGCAGTTGTTCTGGGCATTGCTGTAGTGAGGGCTCAGTGTGGTGATTCATTCCCTGTGACAATTTTCTCCCTGCTTTCTCCACCCCTATGAAGACTGAAATCTAAGTGGCAACTGATAGAGAAAATCTGGTGGCAGGGACACACAGATACCAACGAACACTCTGACCTGCTGTGGAGCAAGTTTATTTGAGAGGAAGTAGTGATGTGGGACACCACTTGGGCAACATAGCCCCTAAGGAGATGGCTGTACCAAGTGGAGTGAAGCTAGGGGTTTTATAGGGCTGGCAGGACCTTGTTGGGAAGCATAGGCAGGGGAAGTTTCTTGAAGAAAAATGGAAAACAGCATATATTTTGGTTGGTTGGCACCTGACTCCTGGTATCAAAGACAGTCTGCCTTGGGGACAGTTCAAATGTCCAGCCACCTTGTCTTTAGTATCATTCTGACCTTGATGCCTTGTCTAGGGGTCCTTTATTCTCAGTCATTCTTGGGTTTGGAATAGATTATTTTAGAATAGAGTATTCTTTCTCCTTAGCTACTTGCTGCTGATGGAGGGGCATAGATGTCTTCAGTAGTAGAAGCCAAATGTTGACAGGAGACTTATTGGTGGGTCCCTGGATTCAATAAGAGAAACAGGGTTGCCACTATATTGGAGATTTTCTTTGCTTTTTCCTAAATAAAGAGCTCAGAAACTGAATTAGGCAGGGAGCAAACAGCAGAATTAGTATGACTACAAAGCAGGGGCCCAATAAGGGATATATAACCACTGCTTCCAGGGGGAACTTAGCCAAGAAGAGGACTGTCCATGTAAATGGGTAGCATGTTCCCTGAGACGAGGTGCCCCATCTCTCACTAGGCCTGCTTTATTGGTAAAAATAAAAAATAACATCTCTCCTGTAGGAGGGCATAGATTCTTCCTTCGACTGCCATTAGAAGGTTTAATGCCCTTCTGTTTTGGAGAACCACAGCAGCCAGGGAATCAATCTGATCTCTGATATAGTCAATTAGTTGAGACACTTCCTTCAGGGCTCTGGTAAGTTCCTGTGAGAGTCAGGTTATCTCATGAAGAGAAATCCCCAGTCCTGCTTTCCTGGTGCCAAGTCCAGCAGTGATGCCAAGAGTTAGTAGAAAAGGTATGAGCTGAATAGCTCTTTACATTCAGAAGGGAATTGTCAAAGATATGCAGAATGGAGGAAGGTAGCGACATTGATGTCATTCTTGACTTCATTGCCGTTGCCTCTTTGGAGATGCTTTTTCTTTACTACAATTTTACTCTTCTCAAACCTTCTACTACTTTAATCCTTTTGGATTTTGCCCCTGTCCTATTTATCTATCAAGTGTTGTGGCAAAATCTTTATCAAATTTCTTTATTTCCATAAATAACTTCTGATTCCTTTTGTCCTTCTAAAATCTCTACCTCTACAACTTTCCTTCTCCATTCTTTTACAACCTTTTATAACTTTCTCAGATTATCTAAAACATGCCTGAATCTTCTTGTCTTATTTTCTTCCATCAGTTCTATCTAGGACAAGACTCCATCATTCTTTATCCTTTTCTTTTTAAACAGCATTTCCATGCCTATACCATTTCTTTTTACTTATCTGTTCTATATTACTAATTCCTTCTTGTCTTGTTTCTTGCAAGATCTGCATCTTAAAACAGCAACTCTCTGCAGACTTTGATATAGATTTATATTAAGGCCTATGCACAGAATAGAATTGTTTCCTCACAGTCGTGGGAAGGTTTCTGGTTTGGAGAGGCTGGTTTCTCTGTTGACTCTTGATAAATTTCCTTTAGTTTTTCATAATTAACTGTCTTACTGGAGGCCCTTTCTAAGCTGCTGTAATACCCTTTACCATATGGGTTCTGCAATCCCAACCTATATGGTTAGATTGGTTCTAATAGTGTGGGTCAGAGGTGGGAACAGCCCTGTCCCCTGGAGGGGCTTTGGGCATTTATGAGGAGTAAATCATCTGCATGAGTGCAGGCTGTCTGCCAGACTCTCCTCTCCTGGGTAAGAAGGTGGTTTTTAGCATTACAAAAATGTCTTGGTAAATTAGGTCACAAGACTTGGTATTTTGAATTCCTTGATATAATTAGAGGTTCAGGCTGAGAAAGGTCCTAGTTTTGTAGAGATCCTGATATATCTGACATGGAGAAGGGGATATGCACCTTGATAGGCTCCTCAACAGCCGACACTTCATGAAGAAATATCATAGCCCTTGGAGCCTTATTACAGGGTGAGTGGTGACTGGGGTGTTAAATCCAGAGGTGGGACAGTTGGAAGGGTTTTTTTTTTAAATCACTAAGGAGAATAAGGGGGGGCAAAGGGGCTGTGTGCTGCTGAGGAGTAGAGATGAAAGAGTTATGTGGAGTTGATGATGGATGTGTTCAGAAGAGCAGAGATATTATCAGTAGATTTATAAGAAGGTGGCTTAGGTTAGGTAGGGGCCAGGGATACAGTCTACAAAAATGTGATAGGTAGAGTGGAATTTTCAGGGAAAGGGGCAGGCCTGAAGAGAGAGAAAGGCTTGAAGATGGGAAATCTAGCTCCATTTTCTATGATGGTGGACAAAATTATCCAAATCAGTTAAGATATTACAGTCAAAGATTCCATTTTCTGGCCAGATTCAGTTGTTGTCCAGTCTATATTGGGTCCAAGTGAAATTATAAACTCGGACATGTTTTTTGGATTAATTCCTGGCTGGAGATGTAGAGGCTTTCGGTTGGCTAGAGAACAGCCCAAAGGTGTGTTTTTGGGGGGCATAATGGTCCTGCTCCTATTGCAGGGGGAAGGGAAGGCAAGTTCAGGTGTCAGGCATCCCTAGGAGCTGGAAGTTGCTGAACTGAGAGTGACCAGAGGAAGGGGGTATCCTCAATTCCTGAGGTCCCCAAGAACCTAAGAAGTCATAGGCCCTGCACCAGCACTGGAGAAACAAAATAAAACAAACAAGATCAGAAGGGAACAGATGGGAGCAGAAGTATCAGAAAATCAGGGGTAAAATCAATTATTCACCTGTCAGATGGTGGAACATGTTTTCCTGTGGAGGTCAAATATTGCAAGGCGCTTCATTTGTGTCCATGTGGGGAGAAGTCAGGGCTCATACCATAAAGCAAAGCCTCACTTGTTGTTGTTGTTGTTGTTGTTGTTGTTAGGTGCTGTCGAGTCGGTATCCGACTCATAGCAACCCTCTGTACAACAGGGGAAACACTATTGTCAGTGCTTCTCTGCTGTTCATAGGGTTTTCAATGGCAGATTGATTTTTGGGAGGGGGTTGCCAGGTCCTTCTCCCAAGCCTACAGTATCTGGTGTTCCCAGGCGGTCTCCCATCCAGGTACTAACCAGGCCCGAGCCTGCTTAGCTTTGGAGATCTGACAGGATCGGATGCCACAGGGCTACAGCTGCAGGCAAGCCTCACTTACCTCCCAGGTTTTGGCACCAGAATGATCGAGAAAATCGGGCAGCAGGGGCACACAGACACAAAATGCTCTGACCTGCCAAGGAGCAAGTTTATTCCAGAGCAAGTGGGGAGTGGGACTTGCTCATGATGCATCACCCCTGAGGAGGTGAGAGAGAGTAAGTGTTTTATAGGACTGGTGGGGCCTTGATGGGAAGCATAGGTTGGAGAAATTTTTTGAAGAAAAAGGGAGGAGGGGTATATGTTTTTGGCAGTTAACATTTGGCTCTTGGTATCAAAGCCATTCTAACCTTGGGGACCCGTTTGTTTCAAATGTCTGGCTACCTGGTCTTTGGTGTCATTCTTACCATGTGGCCTTGTCTTGGGGCCTTTTGTTCTCAGTCAGAAACCACCATGACCCAACATCTGGTGCACTCTGCATGTCTTCAGGGTCAGCACTAAATAGACACTCCCGAAACTTATCACTTGCAGCCCCTGAAGGAACAGCCCAAATCACACTAGGCTCTGCTTGAGCCACAACTGGGATGACCCAGAAGCCTTGGGCCAAGATACAAGGAGAAGACACTTGAAGTAGTGCATGTCAGGGAATCCTGAGGTCATTTAGGTGCTTCTCTGGGAATCTTGCCCTCAAGGTCTTCCTCTGGACCTGTGAAGGGAGGCAAACCCTTAAAGACTCGTGAAATGCCTTCAGAAGTCTTTCCCCTATTGTCTTGATAAATAGCCCCTGGTTCCCTTCTATCTCTGGTAATCAGTGTAATAACCAAAGCTTATTTGTTTTCACAATTCTTTTTGTTCTTTACATGGTCTGGTATGAATTTTCCAAGTCTTTTTTCTCTGCTTCTCTTTTAATTGTAAATTCTGTCTTTAAATTATTTGTCTCCTCTTACCTCTTACTGTATATGATTAAAAGTAGCCATGCAAAAGCCTGAATGCTTTGCTGCTTAGATATAGCTTCTACCAGCTATCCCAGTTCATTGCTTTTAGGTTTTGCCTTCCATAAAGCCTATGGTCATGGGCATAGCTCAGCTAAGTTATTAGTTACTTTATAACAAAGGTGGTCTGTACTCTAGTGGCCAAGACCTTGGTTTTCATTTCCATCTAAGACTTTATCCAAATTTCCTTTACCATCCATATGTCTACCAACATTCTGATTATGACTACTCAAGTAATCCATAAAAAAGTTAGAGCTTTCCTTAAACCTCTTATCCTCTTCTGAGCCCTCACCAGAGTTGTTCTTACTGCTCCATTCATAGCAAAACAGGCTTTTCCTAACCTTAACCTTTAAAATCCTCCAGCCACTGTCTATTACCCACTTCCAAAGCCATTTCCAGTTTTCAAGTATTCATTATAGCAACATCCCACTCTCAGTACCAATTCTCTGTTTTAGTCCATTTTTTTTTCTGCTTTAACAGAATTCCACAACCTAGGTAATTTATAAAGATCAAAGGTTTATTTCCTACAGTTCTTGCTGTAGTTATGGAAGCTAAGAAATACAAGGTCAATAGGCCCATAACTGACAGGGGGCTTTGGGCTACATCATAACATGGCAGAAGGTGGATGAGCAACAGAGCGAGGGCATGTGAGAGAAAAGGAAGGAGCTGAAGCTAACCCTATTATCAGAAACCTGTGCCCCAAATAGCTAATCCACTCCACCAATAATGTCATTTCTATTCATGAGAGAAGAGCACTCATGACATAATCACCTCTCAAAAGTCCCTCCCCTCAATGTTGTTGCATTGGGGATCGTTTCTAATACATAAACTTTGTAGGGCACATTCCAACCATAACAAACCAGAGTAAATGGGGTTTGTTTTTGCTTTGGTCTTTGTTTTGTTTGCCATACTGGGAATTTTGAAGGCAGGACCTTGCACATGCTAGGAAAGTGCTCTACCACTCAGCTGTACCCTCCAGCCCTTTTTAAAAATATTTTTGAGACAGGGGTTCATAAGTTATGCAGTGCACCTCTGATCTTGACTTTGCAGTCCTCCTGCCTCAGTCTGCTCAGTCACTGGGATTATAGGCATGTGCTATGGTACCTAGTTTGCAAATGGTTTCATACTGTTAAATGATTGAAAAAATATAAAAGAATATTTTGTGACATGTTAACCTTCTCTGAAATTCAAATTCCTTTGGAAATAAAGTTTTATTGGAACACAGCCATGACTGCCCATTTATGTGTTGCTGATGGCAGCACTGAATAGCTACAACAGAGATGATATGGCCTGCCAAGGCCAAAATATTTACTGCCTGGATGACTAGAGATAAAATGTGGTGACTCCTGATCTCAAGAACAGATGGGTGAATTTAAAGGGAGAGAAGACGAAAGACAGTGAACAGAAGCCCTAAGACAGTGGAATCCATGAGCAAATATGAGTTATGAGTTAAGGAGGCAAGCAGAGCCAAGGTTGCCTAGAAGCAGTAGAAACAGAATACAGTACTTTCAACACTCTTGTCCCATGATACTTGCTCTATATCTCAGTATTCTGCCTTATCTCTTTATATATCCATTTAATAAAATTCAAATCTGCTGTGTATAAATTAAGCACTTCATTGGATCTGATATCCTGAAAAAAAAGCCTAACATGCAAGTTGGCTTTAATTTTCTTTTCTGACCCCAGATTCTCCTTTATCTATCACCAAGACCAGCAACAAGATGTCTGATTTGAGCTCCTGAATACCAAGTATGGTGAAATGTTAGAAGTTCTCTAAGATGTAAGATCAAAAGCCTCTTTTCCTTTCCATCCTGAGGCTCCCACCTGAGACATTGATTTCTCCATGTCTGTCACCTCCTCAGAAACTCCAATGGCTATACACCCTGCTTATCAAGTGATACCCAAACCCCAAGTCCCTTTCTAAAGCATCTCACTGTCTCACCATCTGACCTTAAGCTGGCCTTCTAGACCTTTCTTATGGAACCCAGATGTCAAGATAGTTAAGACCACATGATTTCACTGATTTGTGAAGTCTTTAAAAGTCAAACAAATGGAAGTGGAGAGGAGAATGTTGGTTACCAGAGGCTAGATGTGGAGAGGAGATGATAGAGAAAGGAGGGAAACTGACCAAAGTACACAAAGTTCCAGTTAGACAGGAGGAAAACATTTTCAAGTTGTACTGCACAGGCAGGTGGCCATTGTTGACAACATACTATGTATTTCAAAAAATGTTAAACAAATACATTTTAAATGTTTTCACAACAAACAAGTGAGGTTATGAATGTTGATTATCTTGATATAATCTTCACACAATGTGTACATATATTGACACATCACATTATATACCATAAATATGTATAATTTTTATTTGACAGTTAAAAATAATTTTATTCTTAGAAAATGTGAAATGGTCTTGGCTATATCCAATGCTTCACTTTGGGGCTTAAGCATTCCTGGGAGGGAGCAACCTCTCAGAGAGCCTGAAGTCCAGGTACCCTGGCATAGCCTATGTACTCAGGAATACCTGAACAATGACACTGGACAAGTGAACGTGAACTAAGATGCCTAGAACTCTGGGGGACATAGATAAAGCCTGTGTAGGAGCTGATGGAGGAGATATGGAATTTCTAGCTGGTAAGAGCATGGGAAGCAGTTTATCTGAAAAAAAAAAAAAAACAACCAACCAAACAACAACAACAAAAAAACAGCTATAGCCTGTTGGTGCCCTGGCATAGAACATAGCCACCAGACTACCTCATACTGGGAATGATCTTTTCATGTGTCTGCACGAGATTAGAAACTCCTCCAGGATGATTTGATGGATGTATTAGATTTGTTCAATCAATCCATCCATTGATCAACTACTGGCAATAATTAAAAGGCAAAGCTTGCTATTTAAGTGTTTGGAATGTCCTAATATCACAGCCAAGAATCAAAATGTTCTTTTTAGGAATTTAGTTTGATTTTATGAAATGATACAGAAAATATCTTTCCTTTGAAAGCCTCAAATTGGGTTAAAATTGTTTCAGAATCACATGTACCTGATGAATTAATTCTCCAGTCTTCCCTGGCTCTGTAGTATCAGATATATAAAACCAAATAGGAATAGAATTAAGAACACAGCCTTAAGTACCATGGCATCTAGTCTGGGCCTGCCTCTGCCTCTCAGAATCTGTTTGACCTTGGCCAGTTTCTTAGCCTCTTTAAGCTTTAGTCTCTTTATCTATAACTGTGATTGAGATTGTGTTTATCTCCCAGAGTTAGTGGGAGGATTAAATGAGATAAGGTATATCAAATACTTAGGGGAGCATCTAGCACTCAGTAAGTGCTCAAGAAATTTTCCCTATCTTCTCAACCATATTATCATTTACACCAGAAAACCATAATAAGGGTAGTGACTGAAGGAGATGGTATTAAAGTGAATTGGTTTAATGAAAAATTATGACTATTTTAATAAATATTTTTTCCAAAATAAATCTCTTTCTCACAAATATAAAAGTTGATCCATTCTAAAAAAGTTTCACAAGAAACAAGAGACAGAATTATATTCAACTGGTATTTATAATATATATATATATATATATATATATATATATATATATATATATATATGTATATTCATACAATTAAAAGAAGTAGAGTCACCATCTAAAAACTCCCTGGACAAAGCTGGGAGTGGTGGCTCATGCCTACAGTCCCACAGACTTGGAAATCAGAGGCAGGAGGATAATAAATTCAAATCCAGAGGCAGTCTGTGTAATTTAGCAAGACTGTGTCTCAAAAGTAAAAATAAAAAAATGGGCTGGGGGTACAGCTCAGCCGCATAGCACTTGCAAAGCATGCAAACATTAGGCCCTGGGTTCAACCCCCAAGTATCTCAAAATAAAATAAAATAAAATAAAATAAAATAAAACACCTCCCTGAACATATAAATTTGTCTAATGAGTTCATTCTAGCAAGTTAAAATGTAAACCTGATTAAGACACACTTTTAGTATTGCCCAAGGCACAAGATAAGTATTTTAAACACTAAAACCTTATAAAAAGTAAAGGCAGAAATCAATCAATTGTCCTTTCATTTCACCTATAAGATCTTAATAATTAAGTTCAGGAAAAAAAAGAATTTTGTATGTATCTCATGGCATTAGCTTGAGTTCAATTAGTGGCCCCTTCTAATGAAATTTCTTAGCTCAAATTTTTAAATTCCAATGGAAGATAAAATAGCAAGGAATTACCAGTGAACATACAATTCATGGTTTTCCTACATTGTCACTATGAAACAAATCCCACTTTGCAAAGACCTGCAATCCAGAGCCACCTTCACTCACCACATTACCTATTATTGTTGTTAGGTGCCGTGGAGTCGGTATCCGACTCATAGCGACCCTCATAGGGTTTTCAATGGCTGACTGTTTTTCGGAATTGCTGTGGGAGTGGATTGCCAGGTCCTTCTCCCATTTTTGCAGTGCTGGGAATTGAACTCAGGACCTCAGAGACTGCAGCGCAGCGCTCTACCAACTGAGCTAACTCCCAGCCTACATTACCTATAGAAGTCACTTTTCTCTGTTGACAACAAACCAGAAAATCCTTTTCATTCAACTTCAAAGAAAAAAAAAAAAAACCCTCTCCTTTTTGGCACTAAAACTTCACTATTAAGGCTCTATTTTAACCACCATGGTTGTACCACTATAACAATAGTTATATGAAAACTGACTGATATATCTTGATACTCAAATAACCCCTTTCAAACTTACTGTAAAATTAAGATTAACCCTATTTTTCACAGATTGACACAGATATGCAAATGATCTTTATTGTATCAGGTGTAATATGTGTCTGTAGCAACTGTACTCTGCATTCTTCTGAAGTCCATATTTTTTAAACTAAATCACAGCTATCTTATTCAATACAGGTAAAAGGATGAGAATATGTTAATGTCTCTCTTAGATACCGCCTGGATTTGCACTAGTGAAGTACTGATAAGTATTTAAACCAGTGGTGTGTGCTATATAGTTTGCCAATTTCTGTGGTATAAATACTCCTTCCATGACCAATTTCAACCTACCAATGTGATGTCACTGAACACAGAACTGGAAAGAGATGCAGACAGTTAGCTTCCAAACATATTGTCAGCTAGAGCTAGCATATCACTGGCTTGAACCCAAATTCTCTAAACCAATGTGTTCCAATGAAAAACTTGACTTCAGACTGGAAAGTCAAAATCCAAGTGAAATCAGGTGCTTATTATTCAATATGATTCCCCACCATTTCTACATTTCTTTAGGGCACTTTACCACCATGCCTTTTACGGCACCATTTTTCAGGGATGTGAGATGATAGGCATGTACCATGTCACCCAGTGATTCATATATTTTAAACAAATTTTATTATAGTGTATTATTGTAATTATTTTTATTATTAGTTATTGTTAATTTCTTATGTGTAAATCATAAACCAACCCACTCCCAAAAAACAATCAGCCATTGAAAACCCTTTGAATAACAAAGAAGCCCTAATAGTAGTGATTTACCTGTTGAACTATGAGCCTGCCTGCAGCTGTAGCCCTGTGGCATCCGATCCCGTCAGATCTCTGAAGCTAAGCAGGGTCAGGCCTGGTTAGTACCTGGATGGGAGACCGCCTGGGAACACCAGAAGCTGTAGGCTTGGGAGAAGAACCTGGCAACCCCCTCCCAAAAATCAATCTGCCATTGAAAACCCTATGAACAGCAGAGAAGCACTGACAATAGTGTTTCCCCTGTTGTACAGAGGGTTGCTATGAGTCGGATACCGACTCGATGGCACCTAACAACAACAACAACAACAACTATGAGCCGGGTACCAACTGGACAGCACCTAACAACAACAACACATTATGAACTAAAATTTATCATAGGAATGTATGTAAAGAGAAAAACAGTAGATAGTTTCATATTATCTATGGTTTCAGTAATTCACTAGAGGTCTTGGTTCATATTTCCCATGGATAAGGGGGAACAACCTACAAGAGAGAACAGGGCTAGAGAACTGGTTGGTCTAAAGCCACCTGGAAAACTGTCTACTGAGTGACATTGCGCCTTTAAAGTAACAGAGCCTATTATTCCAATGAAAGATAAATATATCTATAAAGCTAGCAAAGTCATAGCCTTTTACAGGAGAACAGACACTTTAAGACATTTTCATTTTTTTCTGTTAATCACATTTCTTAGTGAGTTGAAGACAACCTGATAGGAAGTTTCCTGATTTACTGAGTAGGCTTAGAGTTTTTCCTTATGATGCTTAACTTCAAGAGAGAGGTTTAGTCAGAGCCATTGTATAACTAAAGGACTTAATTCCAAATAGTTTCACAGCCCTTGGAATATTTAAATTGTTATTTTACCCATTTTTTAGATAGGTAAGTGCAATACAATAAAATGCTTAGCATTTTCAAGAAGCATAAATAAGGTTCTCAGAGTCACTTTAAATGTTTTGACATTTTCCGTACTTTATCACAATCAGAGAAGTACTTCATATATACTACTAATAAAAAGAAGTGATATAACCATTTATATTTTTATACCATCTGTTAACTCTTGCAATAGTCTGACTCTCAATTTAGATCTGCTACCTTGAACTCAATTTGTGGCATCAATAAATGTCCAGTCCGAATGAGTACCCCTACTACCACCTCAAGCCCTCAGCATCCCAAATCTTGTTTTTATCCAGGTTCTCATAGCCATTTCTGTTTATATTGGAAGTTCTAGAGAATGCTTATCTGCTGATAAAATATCTAGCATTGTAGAGAGTAAGGCTGCAATAAGAAAACCTCAGACATGCATTTTTGTCCTTTGCTTCATAGAAGCCCTTGGGCCAAGACAACTATTTTCTCTATACAAGGGTAGAGTAGGGAAATATAAGATCGCCTTTCATGTAATAATTCCAAACAAACTGATTTTGTCATTTATTTAACAAATTGATTTTCAACACAAGTCAATTCACTCATCTACAAAAATGTATTAACCATCTACACTAACTGAGGCATTTTGCTCAGCCATACGAACCTGAACTGAATAAGACATGTTCCCTTTCCTCCAAGAGCTTGTAGGATACTGTGGGGGAAGGTGTGTGGACTCTTGGAAGCAAATATTTGCAAATAGCAATTGTTTTAGGTGCCTTCAAGTTGGGTCATATCATACCAACCCTGTGTACTACAGAACAAAACACTACCCCTCACCATGTCATGCACATAATCTTTTATATACTTAAGCCCCTTGTTGTAGTCACTACGTCAATCCATCTGGTGGAAGGTCTGCCTTTTTTTTTCACTGACCCACCACTCTCCCAAACACAAAGCCATCCTTCAGGGAAAAGACCCTCCTGACAACATGTCCAAAATATGTAAGTCACAGTCTAGCCATCCTTGCTTCCAAAAAGCATTCTGGTTGTAGTTCTTCTAGGGTGGATCTCTTGGTTCTTTTTGCAGTCCATGGTATATTCAATATTCATCTTCAGCACTATAATTCAAAAGTATCAGTTCTTCTCCATTCTTCCTTAGTGACTGTCCAGCTTTCACAAGCATATAATGCAACTGAAAATACTATGGTGTGAATCAAACACACCTTTGACTTCAATATGACATTTTTACTTTTCAACATTTTAAGGAGGTTTTTGCAACAGCCTTTTCTAAAGCAATATGTCCTTGATTTCTTGACTGGTGCTGCTATGGGTATTGATGTTCAAACCAAGTAAGACAAAATCTTGAACCACTTGAATCTTTTCTCTTTTTATCATAATGTTTCTTACTGACTCAGTTGTAAGGAATTTTGTTTTCTTGAGGTTGTGGTGCAATCCATACTGAAGACTGACTTTTTTATCTTCCTCAGTAAGTGTTTCAAATATTCTTCACTTTTGTCAAGCAAATTTGTGTCATCTTCATATGGCAAAAGTTAATGAGTCTCATTCATCCTTATGCCATGTTACTCTTCATAAAGTCCAGCTTCTCGAATAATTTGTTCTGCATAGAGATTGAAGGGGTATGGTGAAAGGATACAGCCCTGACTTACACCTTTCCTAACTTTGAACCGAGCAGTGTTTCCTGGTTCTTTTCAAATGGCTGCCACTTGATCCATATATGGATTCCTTGCGAGTACAATTAAGTATTCTGGTATTCGTATTCTTCACAGTATTATCCACAATTTTTTACAATCCACATGGTCAAATGCCTTTGCATATACAATAAAACATAGATAGACATCTTTCTGTATTCTCTACTTTCAGCCAAAATCCATCTCATGCCAGCAATCATGTTCCTGGTTCCATGTCCTCTTCTAAATCTGGTTTGATTTTCTGGTGATTCCCAGTCTATGTACTGCTTCAGTCACTTCTGAATTATTTTTAGCAGAATTTTACTTGTGTGTGATATTAATATATTGTTCAATAATTTCCACATTCAGTTGGTTCCTCTTTCTTTGGAACAGACACAAATATGGATCTTTCCAATCAGTTGGTCAGGTAGATGTTTCCAAGTCTCTTTGCATAGACAAGTGATCATCTCCAGTGCTGCATCTGTTTGTTGAAACATCTCAGTATTCCATCAATTCCCAGAGCCTTGTGTTTTGCCAATTCCTTCAAGGCAGCTTCTACTTTGTCCTTCAGTACCATTGGTTCCCCTTCACATGAAACCTCTTGAACGGTTGGTAATTTACCAATTAGTTTTTGTATAATGACTGTGTATTCATTCCATCTTCTTTCGATGTTTCCTGCATCATTTAATATTTTCCCTATAGTCTTTCACTATTCCCATTTGAGGCATGAATTTTTTCTTCAATTCCTTAAGCTTGAGAAACACAGAGTATGTTCTTCCCTTTTGGTTTTCTGCCTCTAGCTCTTGGTACATGTCAGTATAATATATGGTTTTTTTTTTTTTCCTTGAGCTGCCTTTTGAAATCTTCTGTTTAGTTCGTTAACTTCATCATGTCTTCCTTTTACTTTAGCTGCTCAACATTCAAGGACAAGTTCCAGAGTCTCCTTTGCCATGTAATTTGGTCTTTTCTTTTTTTCCTGTCTTTTTAATACCCTTTTGCTTTCTTCATGATTGATATATCTGATGTCATGCCACAACTCGCCTGGTTCCCTATCATTTGTGTCTAATGCACTAAACCTGTTCTTGAGGTCATCTCTGAATTCAGGTGGGATGGACTCAAGGTCATACCTTGGCTCATGTACACTTGTTCCAATTTTCTTCAGTTTTAGTTTGAACTTGAAGTTGATGGTCCGATCCACAATCACCACCTGGTCTTGTTCTGACATTTGATATGGAGCTTTTCCATTGTCTCTTTTCACACATGTAGTTAATTTGGTTCCTGTAGGTTCCACCTGGTGAAGTCCATGTATATAGTTGCCATTTGTGTTGGTGAAAAAGTATATTTGCAATGAAAAGATCATTGGTCTGACAAAATTCTGTCATGTGATTTCCAGCATTGTTGTTGTCACCAAGGCCTATTTTCCAACTACTGAACCTTCTTCTTTGTTTCTAACCTTTGCATTCCAGTCACCAGTAATTATCAGTATGTCCTGATTGTATGTTTGATCTATTTCAGATTGTAGGAGCTGGTAAGAATCTTCCCTATCTTCATTTGTAGCCTTAGTAGTGAGTGTATAAATTTGAATAATAGTCATATTAACTGGCCTTCCTTATAGGTGTATGGATATTATTTTATCACTGACAGCATTGTATTTCAGGACAGATCTTGAGAGGTCATTTTTGATGATGAATGCAACCCCACTTCTCTTTAGTTTGTCATTCCAAGCATAGTAGACCATATGATTATCTGACTCAAAATGGCCCATGTCAGTCCATTTCTCTTTTCATGATTTCTAATTTTCCTAGGTTCATACTATGTACTATGTACCTTCCATGTTTCAAGTGGATGTTTATAGTTGTTTCTCCTCATTTTGAGTTGTGCCACATCAGCAAGTGGAGATCCCTGGAAATTTACTCCATTTCTGTCATTAAGGTAGACTCTATTTTGAGGAGGCAACTCTTCCCCAGTAAACTTTTGAATGCCTACCAACCCGAGGGGCTCATTTTCCAGCAGTATCTGATAATGTTTATTTGCTATTTATAGGGTTTTCAATGGCTAGTTGTTTTGAGAGTTGGCTGCTGGGTCCTTCTCCCTAGTCTGTCTTAGTCTAGAAGCTCAATTGAAATCTGCCCATCATGGGTGACCCTGCTGGTATCTAAATATCAGTGGCATAGCTTTCAGCATCACAGCAACACACAAGCCCCCACAGTATTGCAAACTGATGGGTAGGTAGGGGCCAGATACAATTACAGTACAAATAAAGCTAAAAGAGAAAACCAAGCAAGTGTGCAGAAAGATTATAACCACTCACAAAACTCAAAATGTGATCTTTGAGGTCTTTCCCCTTATGTTTCCTTTATTAAGCAACCTCAAGACTTGTATTATTAATTTTCTGTTAGGACAGGGGATATGGCTCACTGGTAGGAGACTTGCCTAGATTGTTCAAATCTCTAGATTCAACCCCCAGCACCACAAAATAAATGAATGGATGAATGAATCAATCAATAAATGGTTTAACTATGGAATATTCTTAGTCTTTTTTAGCGGGGAGAAGGAGAAAGCAATAGGTATCACTATGTTGCCCAGGCTGGCCTCAAACTCCTGAGTTCAAGCATTCTTCCTGTCACCAATCAACTGCCTGGGATTCTTTTGCTCTATCTGGATAGAAATCATGTAGAGTCAAGGAGAAGCCCTTCAAGTGCTGGTCGTTGGCAGTGTCTATATCCCTGGGAGTTTGATGGCAATGAACAGTTGAGAGCAGACAGGTAGAAGCAGCAACAGTAAGTGTTGTCTTCTAGTCTTACAGCTCTTATGTAGGCCAAGAAGGTTGAGATTCCTCAGCATTTCAAGAGTTACACCTCCTATATAGGCCCAGGAGGTCATGATTTATCACTCCTCAAGTTGGCACTACAGTGTCAGTGGTGGGGCATAGGTGTCAAGATTCCTCCACGCTTAATAACAACTAGCAACTCCTAGACAGGACTGTATATTGGGATTCCTCCATTGTAGACTATGGCCAGTGTTACATCTCCCAGGCCTAAGGTGTCTGAGACTCTTGGTCCTAAAGACAGGACAGCACTTTGGAATTCTCCAAGTGACCAGAGCCTGCAGTTTCTCTTTTCTGGCTCTTACAGCCTTTTCTCTCTCTTCTGCCTTCCCTCTTTTTGCCCTAGTCACTCTCTCAAACTGTTCAGCTGCCTCTTATTACTATAGCTTCTGTCTCTGTTGCTGCCATTTGTGAGGCAGTTGTGGCCCTTCTACTGCTACTGCCAGTCTCTGGTATTGAAGCCTCCCCTCTTCTTTAGCTGCTCCACTGTTTCCACAGACAGGCATTCTAGTAGCTCTGCTGTCTCTCCTACTGCAGCTCCACTGTCTCTGCTATTCCTCATTGCTTCCATCCCCACAGTTATGCTATCTCTTCTGCTGCTGTTGCTGCTGCTGCTGCTGCTGCTGCTGCTGCTGCTGCTGCTGCTGCTTCTTCTTCTTCTTCTTCTTCTTCTTCTTCTTCTTCTTCTTCTTCTTCTTCTTTGTTTTGTGTGTGTGTGTGTGCGTGTGTGTGTGTGTGTGTGTGTGTGTGTTACCAGCTCAACCATCTCTACTAAAAGTAGACAAAGGCCACTTGAGAGAAGCTTTTAATTCCGCCTAATGTTGTAACACCAGGGGGAAGCACAGGTGACTGTCTCCCAGCCAGCTCACTGACTTGGATAGCCTTCTTTTGTAGCCAGAGAAAGGGAGTTTACACCAACCACAGAAAACTCTCATGCAAATGAAGGTTTGTGTTTTCATAAATCACAGAATAGTCCTATTTGCCCAATTACAGCACTCCCTTTTGCATCAATTACAGCAGTGTCTCTGCTGGGTCATCAAGGGAAGTGCTCCTCCTTTGGCCTAGATTGATCAAAGAGTCATCTAGAGTTCACCGAGGCTTGATAGCAAAAACTCCAGTATAAATTGTTTGAAATAGCCATGGTTGGAGCTGCACCTTCTGGAACTGATGTTATGCTACAGTGGCAATTGTCACATGGCTTCCTCAAGGCATCCATGAAGTGTTCAAATCCAATGGTGCTGATATTGGAGTGGTTCAGCTTTGTGCTTGATTGAAAGAGTTCTTTATTCAAAGAAGCTAGAGTAGCAAGGAAGAGTCTAACAGCTGCCAATTAAGTAGTCAGATTGCTTCATCCCCAATATCTGTGCTTTCTTACAAGAAAATAAGCAACACATGTACAGCTAAAGTATTTTATTGTTGTTCGGTGCAGTTGAGTTGGGTCCCACTCATAGCGACCCTATGTACAATAGACAAAATACTCTTTGACACTGTGCTATACCCGCACTATTGTCAGTGTTCTCTGCTATTCATAAGGTTTTCAATTGACTTTTCTTGGGAGAGTGGAAGTGGGCTGCCAGGTCCTTCTCCCAAGCCTACAGCACCTGGTATTCCCAGGTGATCTTACATCTAATTACTAATCAGGCCTTAACCTGCTTAGTTTCCAAGATCTGACAGGATCAGATGGCACAGTGGTATGACTGCAGGTAAAGTATTTTATTATCCACTAGTATTTCTAAATCAATTGCATGAAAATTATGCTAGCTTTGCATCTGAAGTTGATTTATATAGCCAACATAGTAGGACTCAATCCTACAAAGCTCCTATTTAGGAAATATTTTATGGTAATTATACTAATATTTTGATAAAAAAAGAATTTCTTCTCATATTGATCCAGATATTATACTATTATATTAATACACATATATATGTGTGTGTATATATATGTATATATATTATATATATGTATATATATTTTATATATATATTACATATATGTATATATATATATATTTTATATATATGTATATATAATATATATATATATGATTTATCTGGGCACAGTGGTACACACCTACAATCTCAGGAACTCAGAGAGCAGAGGAAGGAGGATCACAAGTTCAAGATCAAAGACAACCAGAGTAATTTAATGAGAACTTATCTCATGATTAAAAAAAAAAAAGTAAATAAGGTGCTGAGGGGGCTGGGATTTAGCTCAGTTGGTAGAGGACTGCTCTGCAGTCTCTGAGGCCCCGAGTTCGATTCCCAGCACAATAAAATAGGAAAAGGACGTGGCAACCCACTCCCAAGGCAATCCTGGAACAGTCAGCCATTGAAAACCCTATGAGGGTCGCTATGAGTCAGACTTGACTCGACGGCACCTAACAACAACAACAAGCTGCTGAGGGTGCAACTGAGTGATAGACAACTTGCAAAGCATGTGCAAGTATGTAGGTTCAACCTAACAGAACAAGAAAAAAAATAACTATATATGATTTACATACCATTATTTATATGTGTTTATATTTTATATATTTAAAACTGTAATTTATATATCATTTACATAAATTATACTGTAATCTATATAATTTTATTTATATTGTGATTATACTATAATTTATATTAATAATATATAGGTACTATATATTTTATTATGTGGTATATACCATATAGCATATAGTATATAATATATATGTTGTTGTTGTTAGATGCTGTTGAGTTGGTATCCAACTCATAGTGACCCTACACACAACAGACAAAACACTCATCAGTGCTTTTCTGCTATTCATAGGGTTTTAAATGGCTGATTGTTTTTTGGAAGTGGGTTGCCGGATCCTTCTCCCAAGCCCACAGTATCTGGTGTTCCCAGGCAGTCTCCCATCCAAGTACTACCGGGCCACAACCCTGCTTAGCTTCAGAGATCTGACAGGACACAACAACATAGTGGTACAGTTTCAGGTTCAATGTAATATATATACTAAATTTATAATCACTACCATGATTATGCTTGGTTAAAAGTCAGGAAAAGTGTGCAATGGGGCTGTATCCTTTCACTGTACCTCTTCAATATCTATGCTGAGCAAATAATCTGAGAAGCTGGACTTGATGAAGAAGAACATGTTGAGTTGAGAAATGTGTTGATAGTTTACAAAGGAAAGTGAATTAAAAGTAATAACCCTGTACCCTGAAATAGCAAGAGTATATGAGACTGAGAAATCATGTAACTGCATCTTCAAAAACAGAAGTAGGCAAACAATGACCTGAGTGCCAAATCCAGCCTGCCATGTGCTTTTGTATTCCTCGAGAGATAAGAAGGGGTTTTACATTTATAAATGGTTAGAGAAATAGAGAATATTTCATGGCATGTATTATAAGACATTCAACTTCAGTATCCAAGAATAAAATTTTACTAGTACACAGCCATAATCACTTGTCAATATCTGGTCTGTGGTGGCTTTCTTCTACTGTGGCAAAGCTTAGGAGTTCCATCAGAGACCCTATGGCCTGCAAAGTCAAAAAATATTCACCAGCTGGCTCTTTACAGAAAAAGATCTCTGATCCCTGTTTAAGAATACAGATACATGAGTAGCTCTTTTAGGATCTTGAAAGCCTAATCCAGAATTAAGGAAGGGGGTTTTCAATTTTGACAGGGGGATTGATGGTAATCATAAGAAAAATCTTCCCATATGTGTGTTAGTATGATGCTTGATGTGCTTTCAAACTGAAAGGGTGGAATACTTTAAAAATGTGAAGATATTGAATAGACAACCAGTAATTTGGCATAGTTTAGTCTTAGGCTTGCTTGAAGAGATTGGGCTGAATCCAAGAAGCAAATAGATGATCCAAACTATGGCAACTCTCAGACCGTTATAATTTATTTAGAGTAGGTAACTTTTAGACTATGATTTTGTAAAAATTTACAATTTCAAAGCTGTTTAACCAACTAAGACATGAAAGTGGTATTGTTAGCATGTTGAATGCTTCCATGTAATCTTTTGTAGACATTCTCAATTTTTTTAAAGTCTAAAGCAGAGCCTTCAGCCAATAATGGAATACAAACGGTTATGTACAATTTTCTTATGGTTTCCTATGAAAATTACATGGATTTCTATTAAGACTTTCAGAACAAAATGACTCTAAATCTGTACTTACAAGGTTTCTTTCTTTTTTTCTTTCTTTCCTTCCTCCCTCCCTCCCTCCCTCCCTTCCTTCCTTCCTTCCTTCTTTCTTTCCTTCCTTCCTTTTCATTTTTTGTCTTCTGTACTGTACAGTTGAACTCACAGACTCATACATGCTAGTCACATGCTCTACTACTCAACTACACTCCTCAGCTCTCCCTTTGTTTTTTATTTTGAGACAAGTTTTCACTGAGTTGAGAAGGCTGCCCTTGGCCTTAAACTCAGGATCCTTCTGCCTCAGCCCCCTGAATTGCTGGGATTACAGGTGTGCATGACAGCACCTGGGCTGGGATTTAGCTCAGTTGGTAGAGCACTGCGATGCAGTCTCTGAGGTCCCAAGTTCAATTCCCAGCACCGCAAAAAAATGGGAGAAGGACCTGGCAATCCACTCCCAAGGCAATCCCGAAATAGTCAGCCATTGAAAACCCTATGAGGGTTGCTATGAGTCGGATACCGACTCGATGGCACCTAACAACAACAACGGCAGCACCCAGTTTCATTATTTCATTTTGTTTTCTTTTCTTTTTTTTTAATTAGCAGTCTTTCAGAGCCAATTTAGTCTGACAGTTGATCAGCATTTAGGGATTTTTATTGTTTAGGCACCAATGTCAGCTTCTCTTCACACACTCTAGTACTCAGCTCCTAGAAGTAATAAACCATAAGGGTCTCACTCACCAAGGCCTTTTAATTCATGGAATATAGATATGATAAATCATAAGAACTCCTCTGGTGCCTTTTTGTCTAGAATGGCCAGGTTCTTGAAAGCTAAATGCAGAACAGTTTTTAAAAGTGCATCTATTCAATTGAATAAAGATGATCACATCTAAGAACAGGAAGAAAATGTTTACAGATGGACATGAAATGGGAAGATAATACACTTTGAACAAATATCAACCCCTAAATAGGTATGTGTCCGTGGATAGGTGATGAAAGAACTGTGTCTTTATGTCCTTTATTTTATAGCCTATCTTTGGGATTCCACTGTAGTTTCACAGCCACTTTCCCCAATGCAATTTGTTGCAAGGGATCCATTTTTCTTATCTTGAAGGAAGATGTCTTGGCATAACTCAAGACAGACTAGAGGATTCAAGTTTTTTTTTCTGCTGGAAGAGACTCAGGAAGTTACAGGAACAGAGGAAGAATCAGTAAATTATCAGCTGTAAACAGAATTAACATTGAATTCAACTTATCCCTCAGGGTGTCAAGTATGCAGCCCAGGCCAAAAATAACACATTTTCTTAGTTCTAAAAGCTCTGACTAGGGACTGAGGGTATAGCTCAGTGGTAGAGCTCTCCATTGTTGTTAGATGCTGTGGAGTACAGCAACCCTATGTACAATAGAATGAAACACTCCCTGACACTGTACCATGCCTGGCACTGTTGGCAGTGCTTCTCTGTGGGGCGTCACCCTGCCACTGGACTTGCTCCGGCCTTGAGTGGGAACCAGGGGCCAAAGACCCTCTGGTGAGGGGGAGCCAGGCACCCAGGAGCTGAGCCACCCGGAAAGGAGGCTTATGCCCACGGCTGCTCTGAGAAGCCTTGAAAAAGGCAGGCTCAGAGGCTTCTGCCCACAGTGGCTCCTTGCTTCTTTTCTTCCCAAGGAAGATGCTGACTCCGAATTCTCTTCTCTAACAGCTCTTTATTTCTTCCTTGTCTGTCCCGGTCAATGGAATGGACCTAGACTGTTCCGTGTACCACCCTTATATACTCTTCTGGGGCTTGTCGGGGACCAATCAGAGGCAGTCACCCCATACGGGTTTCAGCCAATCAGAGGGGATATTCAAATTTGGTTTTGTAGAAGTAGCCAATCAGGGGTGGTTCCCGAACAGTCCAATCAGGAGCCCTTCAGGAGTTTGGAAACAGCCAATCAGTGTCGAGGGGTCTGAGGCAAGAGATTAGATGCCAGCGCCATCTTGGGGAACTCTACGGTTGAGTTCCCAGATGTAGGGCAAAGGTGACTGCCTGGGGAACAAGCCTCAGTCCTCCAAGGGGCCTAGATAGGCCCTGGGGTGAACTGCCTCTCTAGGCAGTGCCCTACACTTCTCTGCTATTCACAGGGTTTTCAGTGGTGGATTGTTTCAGGAGTGGATTGCCAGATCCTTTTCTCTAGCCTGTAGCACCTGGTATTCCAAGGCTGTCTCCCATGCAAGGACTAACCAGGCCAGCTCTGCTTAGCTTCCGAGATTAGGTGGGATCAGTTGCCAGGGTGCTATGGCTGCAGAGGATTTAATCTCTAGCACTGACAAATAAAATTTCTATATAGCTATAAAGCTAGAAAAACTCCATCCATGGTATACGATGCCATACCTCTTTCTTCTACCTTTACATTTTAAAATAGTACTACATCTTTTTTCTTTCTCTTAAATATTTGGCTTTTTTTTTTTTTTTTTTTTTTTTTTTTTTTTTTTTTTTTTTTTTTTTTTTTTTTTTTTTTTTTTTTTTTTTTTTTTTTGGCATGCCCATAGATAGAGTTTAACTCCTCTCTCCTCAGACGGTTGGCTTGTCTTCTGTTAGGATGCTGTTTCTCAGATCCGCATTTATCCACTGGTCTCTCTTTCTTCCCCTCATCACTTACAGGGAACAGTGTTTTTCTACGCTCATCTGACTAGATTCTTCAAAGGAATAAAAAAAAGAAAAAGCTGCATCACCAGTGGTGTTTAAAAATATTCTGACCCTTTGTATCATCAAAGTTAACGCTAGTTTATAGGATTTCATTGGATCTTCACAGAGAAAGTAATCAATGACTATTGACATCCTTCAGCACAATAGGAGTTAAATTATAGTGTACTTTTTCTGTGTCTAAGAGGATTTTATTTTGCTCTTTATTTAGTGCAGCTTTTCCACAGACAATGGAAAACAATCTGCAAGTTGTTCCCCACTTTCCTCAGTGTCCAATACATGCCAAATATTAAAACTATACACAAATTTAAGCACATTTGTTTGCATGATCTTCTCGTTTTTGCATTTATGTTAATTGCCATACCAGAAACTCCACTGAGTGATGTTCTTTAGGATTAGCTATTAAGACCTTGGAGTTTCAGCTGGATATTGATTCCTCCTTGGATAAATGCTGTTCACACTTAGTAAAAAGGTCAATATTATTGCTAGTTAAGGAACAGCTAGAAAGCCTATTCTAATGCTAACAGTCTGGATGACATGCTTGTAAGACTTTGTTAATTCTGTATTTAATAATGTTATTAGACAAAGACTTATTTGTTCTCCCCTTCTGCAAATTATAAATGTCTAAAGTATAATGTTTAAAAGCCCAGCTGCTATTCTGAAGACTAAAACACATTTATACTTATAAGAAATTACTTTTTAAAATAACTAAATGGTTTGCAAAATAGTTGGCACAGTTTAATGAAAGGAATTCAATTCCGATTTTAACATGACCCATGCTTCCATAGACAATTTTTGAAAATTCATCCCAGTTAGTTTACTTTTATTAGAGTTAAAGATTTTACTATCTTAATTTTAGTAAAGGATTTGAGATTATCCACATTTTGCTCCCTTTTCTCTTTTGAGTTTTTTTTTAAACTATTCTACAATGGAAATGAGTCTACAAAGAACAGGAAAGGAGGTATTATGTCTTGTAAAGAATTCATGGAGAACAAATTAAAAGCTGTGTGTTGGGACTGGAAATAAATTTTACCTATTCATTCCATCCTTATTCTCTATTCCCAAAGAAAATTGAGAGTTGACTGGAATTAAATGAACTATAAATATATATAAAATGCATTTTAATATATGAAATGAAAATGTTAGATTGTTTTCAAGTACTAAAATCTTACTACATCTGTATTTCTTAAAATGCAAGTCTACCATACTACCAAAGTTAATCTGAAACATATCAAACACCAAGTAAGTAAGTATATAATTCAACAGAATTTCACAGGATACTGATTCCATTGCTTTCCATGTAAAAGATTTCAGGCTAGTAAGAAAGAGATAAAGTGGGAATGAGAGAAAGAGAAGGAAAGAAAGGGAGAGGAGGAAAGGGAGAAAGAATGAACTGAATAAAATGAAAATTTTCTGCTCTGGAATCATTAGGAAGTGATTTGTTCTTCCTACTTCTAACCATTTTTGATGAGTCTGTCTAAATGAACTGTTTTGAAAGTTCTTATCCAGAATATGCTAAGATATACACATAATTTAACCTTTTCCTAATGATACAGAGCCATCATTATAAATATTGAAAAATGAAGTTCTTAAAAAATACTGAAGGATGTCCAGATATTTGCCCTTTAAATTAATTAAAGTCAGACTACTTAAGCTTTTTTAAGTAATACTATCTACTTTTAATATTTGTTGGTCAGATTTCCTCTTCTCAATGTCTTTTTTTAAGTATTTCTTTTCAATAGATAGACTCACTGATTTTTTGTATCTAAACCACTACACATTTCAAAGCCATATGATGAGTTTTTTAGAATTATGTACAAAGAAAAGGCAGTTGCTGAGAAAGAACTTTAGAAGTTCCCATGAATGAAGTCCATAAAATTTAGCCTGAGAATTTTTGGATATGTATTTAAACCATTCAGATAAAATAATTAGCTGAAATAAATAATACTAAATATATAAAATAATAATAAATACATAAAATAAAATGATCTCCCTCCTCCTCCTTTCTTCTTGACCACAGTCTGAATTGTCATACCATTAAATTGAAGATATGAAGGTATAAATTCTAATGAATTAACACTAAAGATTGCTTATAGAATATATGTAAATATAAAATGAGTTTCCCAGGCAGGCAATGTGGTGCACATCTGTAATCCTAGTGACTCAGGAGGCTAATGCAGGAAGAGTTCAAGGACAGAGGCAGCCTGAGCAACTTAATTAGAATCTGTCTCAAAATAAAAATAAAAAGGGCTGAGGGTGCAGCTTAGTGGTGGTTTGCTTGCCTAGCAAGGCCAAGGTTATGGGTTCAACCCTCCGGTATTGCTAAACAAATAAATAAAAAATAAAATGAGTTTCCCATGAAAACAAATATAGGTATATTTATATATGCATATACACATATGTAATATATAATGAATATATAAATAAGAAACATTTTCAATTAAAGAAATTTTATATGAGCGTGTGTTTTATTTAGTAAATTTGGAACTAGATGAGCATTCCCAGGGCTAAATCTCCATTTTATAGACAACACTAGATTTGTGAAAAATCAACTGTATTTATAGACAGTAGTCCCTCCTTACCCATAAGGGATATTGTCCAAGATCTACAATGGATGCTACTATCTACTGTAGGTAGTTGCAAATTCTACATATACATATATACACATATATAATTAAATTAAACTTAATAGTGTACATGTACATTATATATACACATACATACACATTATATATCATGTATGTATATGTATATATGTATATATATGTATATGTATGTATATGTATATATACATATGTATATGTATATATGTATATGTATATACATATATGTATATGTATGTATATGTACATATACATATATGTATGTATATATACATATATATGTATGTATATGTACATATATGTATGTATATGTATATATGTATATATGTGTGTATGCGTGTATATACATGATATATGTATATATCATGTACTTGTACACTATTATGTTTAATTTACAAAATAGGCATGGTAAAAGATTAGCAATAATAACATCACAGATCTTAACAAACTTAGCAGATGATTTTCTTCTCTTAAGTAGAGAACTGTCACTTTTCACTTAAAGGAAGCACTTTACAACTTTTCTTTGGTATATCCTTATTGCCAGCATCACTACTCTTGTTATTGCAGGCCATTAAGTAAAACAAGAGTCATTTGAACACAAGCACTGCCTTACCATAACAGTCGGGAATGACAACTCAAGTGGCTACTGAGTAACTAACAGGTGGGTAGTATATATAACATGGATCCACTGGACAAAGAGATGATTCATGTCCTGGGTAAAATGGAACAGGATAGTGAGATTTCATCATGGATACTTAGAATGGCCTACAATTTAAAGTTTATGGATTATTTCTGGAATTTCCATTTAATATTTTTAGACCATGATTATCTATGGGCAACTGAAACTACCTAAAGTAAAACTGCAGATAAGGTGGAACTATTGTGTAATTAAGGTTTACATTAAATACATGCAACATATCCAAACGAAAATTATGCTCTGTGTGTGTGTGTGTGTGTGTGTGTGTGTGTGTGTGTGTTTGTGTGTGTGTTGTTTTTAGGTGCTGTTGAGTCAGGTCCGACTCAGAGACCCTATGTACAACAGAACAAAACACTACCCAACACTGTGCCATGCACACAATCTTTATGTTTGAACTCATTGTTGCAGTCAATGTTTCTTCTCATTTTGAGTCATGCCACATTGGCAAATGGATGTCCCAGGGACTTAACTCCATTGCAATCATTAAGGTCAACTCTACTTTGCAGAGGCAACTCTTCCCAGTCATCTTTTGAATGCCTTCTAGTCCGAGGGGCTCATTTTCTGGCACTATATTTGACAGTGCTTCTTTGCTATTCATAGAGTTTCCAATGGCTAAGTGTTTTGGGAATGGGCTGCCAGGTTCTTCTCCCTAGTGTGTATGTATAGAGTATACTATGTTATTTTCATATTGGTTATACATGAACAAAATCCCCAAGCCCTTCAGTTCTCCCCTAAAACAATTATAGCCCAATCATTTATTCAGTAATCACTCTTCAGGTGTCTTTTATATACTAGGCTCAATATGCAAATATAATAGTTGAAATATCAGCCAAGTCCCCTAGGATTGCCCTAATCTTGTACTTAATGAGAAATAGGATTTATCAAGCAGGGGAATAGGAGACAAAACTCTAGGCTAAGTACACAGTAATCATTGATAAATCAACAGAATTTCACAACATATCTATTTCAGTGTTTTCCATTAAAATTTTTCAGGCTAGTAAGACAACTGTTTTCTTTTATATTCCCCTTCCTCCATACTACTCCTTGATAGAAATGGTTTTACCTGAATTCCTTTTTTTTTTTTCTCCTTTTCTCTTAATACTCTGGTCTACACTGTCATTTATATTGAAACACAATGATCTAATCCAATGCTCATTTTATCAGTGAGAAGACTATAATCTAGAAAGTAAAAGATGTGCCCAAGGTCACCACTTAGTTTTTAAATTATTATTGATTTATTTTATTTTTAGAGAAGATGTAAGTTCACAGCAAAATTAAGCAGAAAGTGCAGAGATTTCCCAAATATTGTCATTTCCCACAACACACACAACCTCTCTCACAACCAAGATCTTGAAGTACAGGGATGCGTTTGCTACAATCAATGAAACAAATTCACACATCATCATCACCCAAAGTCCATAGTTTACATTAAGGTTCAGTCTTGGAGTTCCATGTTCAGTGGGCTTGGAAAAATGTATAATGACATATATCCAACATTGTAGTATGGTCTTGGATAGTTTCACTGCCCCCAAATCCTCCGTGCACCACCTATTCATCTCTCCCTTCCCTAAACCCATGGCAACCATTAATCTTTTCACTGTCGCCATCGCTTTGTTTTTCCTGAATGTCTCATAATTGGAATCTTACAGTATGTAGTCTATTAAGATTACCGTCTTTCACTTAGTACTCTGCATTCCAGTTTTCTTCATGTCTTTCATGGTTTGGTAACTCATTTCATTTTACTATTGAATAATATGGCATTGTCTGGAGGTGCCACATTCAATTATCCACTCACCTACTAAAGAACAACTTGGTTGTTTCCAAGTCTCAGCAATTATGAATAAAGTTGCTATAAACATCCCCGTGCAGGTTTTTCTGTAGCCATGAATTTTCAGTTCATTTGAGTAAATACCAAAGAGGGTGATTGCTAGATCTTAGGGTAAGGGTATGTTTAGTTTTGTCAGAAACTGGTGAACTGTTTTCCAAAGAGTTTTTCCTCTTTGCATTCCCAACTGGAATGGAGAGTTTTTATTGTTCCACATCCTCACCAGCATTTGGTATTTCAGTTTTGCATTGTAGTCATTCTAATAGGTGTGTAGCAATAATTCATTGTTGTTTTAAATAGAAACTCCATAATGACATGTAATGTTGAATATCTTTCATGCACTTATTGCCATCTGTATATTGGTGAGGTGTCTATTAAGATCATTAGCACATTTTTTAATTGGGCTGTTTGTTGAGCTTTCAGTGATCTGTTATATATTTAGGATAACTATCCTTTGTAAGATGTATCTTATGCAAACATTTTCGCCCAGTTTGTGGCTTCTCATTTTCTTGACATTGTCTTTTTCAGAGCAGAAGGTTTTATTTGTTTTGTTGATTCTGCCTTATTATTTCTTGAAAATATTACTAATGGATTATGCTGATGGTGTTATATCTTAAGTCATTAACAAACCCAAGGTCATACATGGTTTTTCTCCTATGTTTTCTTCTAAGATTTTGATAGTTTTTCATTTTACACTTAGGTCTTGGATTCAGTTTGAGTTAATATTTGTGAAAAGTGTATTTTCACATGTTATTTTTCCCACATTGTTATCTATTTATTAAAAGACAGTCTTTGCTTATTGTGGTGCCCTAGTACCTTTGTTGAAGATCAGCTGTCTACTTATATGTGTCTAATTCTAGGCTTGCTATTCTGTCCCATTGATCTAATTGTCTATTCTTTCACCAACACTGCACTGTACTGATTACTATGGATTTGTACTAAGTTCTGAAGCTGAGTAGTTTCAGTCCTCCAACTTTGTTGTTCTTCTTTAACATTGAGCTATTTTGGATCTGTTGTCTCACTGTATAAACTTTACATTCAGTTTGTTGATATTCACGAAATAATTTTCTAGGATTTTAGCTGGAGTTGCATTAAATCTATAGATCAATTTGGGAAAAGCTGACATCTTGAAAACAATGAATCTTTATATCCATGAACATGGAATATTTCTCCATTTGCTTAGTTCTTCTTTGATATTTTTCATTAGCTTTTTCTAGTTTTCTTCATACAGATCTTATATATATTTGCATATGTTCAAATGTGTGGACAATACTTTTCAGATATTGTTCTGTAGGTTTGTTGACATGCAGACATTATGTGCTATGTACAAAGGAACTACAGTAAATGTTGTTGTTGTTAAGTGCCCTTGAGTCGGTATCTGACTCATAGTGACTCTCATAGGGTTTTCAATGGCTGACTGTTTCGGGATTGCCTTGGGAGTGGATTGCCAGGTCCTTCTCCCATTTTTGTGGTGCTGGGAATTGAACTCAGGGCCTCAGAGACTGCAGCGCAGCGCTTTACCAACTGAGCTAAATCCCAGCCCAACAGTAAATAGGGCTTTAGTAATATAGTGGTAACATGTAGGAGGAAGGGAAATGTTCTGTACACAGTCTTTTGGTGAATCTGTGCCCTAGCTGGTGAAATTCACCAGTGCTTCTCAGTCTTGCACCATTAACACTCCATCCCCCACTTATCTCTGCCCCACCCTGTGGGCAAGGATAGCAGGAGAGTCTAGAGATGTGTATGTCCTTTTCCCAGGTAGAATATGCTCTGATAAAACTTCAGCAGATTAAGTTCTGTAAAATAGTTTCTCCAGAGGACATTCCTTGTTAAAAATAGAATGCTCTGGCATATTTCAAGATGGTTTCTTTCCCACTCTCTGCCAAAAGGAGATGTGAAGTGATATTTATGTGTTCACCATAAGAACCTATCAGGGCTCCTGGAGATGATACCCCCAAAAGTGCGGGAACCCCAATGACTGAATGAGTGCCCCTGGAATTTTTATCTCTCAAACTTGTCTACTCGAGCCTCCAGCAATTCAGCAATTACAGCTCATGTGTTCCTGCACTGGCTCTGGTTCCAACAAAGGTTTCTGCTGGTGGGCTTCTAATCCTCTAAATTATGATTCTCTCTCCTTGCCTGTCTGTCCCTTCAAATTTGGGGGACAACAGTATGCCCTATGGCCTCCTCACCTCCCTCACAAGTCTAAGGAAAAGCTCTTCCTTTTTTCATGTTTCCTTTTTTTTTTTTTTCTCTTCTAATGTGAATAGAATGAAGAGTTCTAATCTCTTTACATTGCCAGATTGGAAACTGTGAGTCAGCACTTAAGTTTTTAGATAAAAGTAACCCACAGTTTATGAGTCCAGTGACAGTTTTTTCCTTACCAAACAAACAAAACACACACACCCCTTTCCCTTCTTTATTTTGGACACTTCTTTAAAAGGAGGTTCAGACATTCAGTGAGGAGATAAGACTCTGAGCATGGGAAGCTATATAAGGCCTACCTTCTTGAGCAGACTAGGATTCACTTGAGTAAGTTAAAGCTATTGATGTTTTCAAAGAAATTCCTCAATTTTCACTCAGACACTGCCGACCAGTGGCAGTATTTTCAGTTTGGTCAAAACTGAAAATAACTAATGTTTTTTGAATATTATACTCTCATCTCCTTTTCCAAATTCTCATACTTTGTTGCTCACTTCATTATTATTATCCTCTCTTTTCTTTCTTTCTTTCTTTTTTTTTTTTCCAATGCTGGGAGGTTGAACCCAGAACCTCACACATTCATATGTTAGGCAAGTATTCTACCACTACCACTGAGCTGCACCCTTAGACCTTTTTTTCTTTTGAAACAGAGTTTCACTAAATTGTGCAGGCTGCCCCTGGGCTCAAACTTGCAATCCTCCTGCAGCTTCTCAAGTAGCTTTGCTCATAGGTGCATGCCCCTGCACCTGGCTGTTCCTGCTATCCCCTTTAGCTCTTACTATAACAATTGATTGTTTCAACAAATATTTATTGTCTACCTGCTTTGTGTTAGGCTTAATTCTTGAGGTTTGGGATACATCAACAAACATAACAAAGACTCTCTTTTTAGAAATATTAACTTCCTGTGGGGTTACCTAAAATAAATAAACCTATGTATATGGATAGACACAAATATAGATGTATATATACATATGTGTATATGTATATGTGAATATGTGGGCTGGGGTTTAGCTGAGTTGGTAGAATGCTGCTACACACTCTCTGAGGAGCCAAGTTCAATCCCCAATATGGCAAAAACTGAAGAAGGACATGGCAATCCACTCCCAAAGCAAGCCCAAAGCAATTAGCCATTGAAAACCCTATGAGTTGGACCCAACTCTTTGGCAATTAACAACAACAAATATATGTACATATAACATGTAAATTGTCTATATTTATATTTTTGTATATTAATATATATCAGATATCTATGTATCTATGTATCATATATATACATATATATGTAAATTGTTTACTATAAAGCAATAAGAAATGAAAAATAGATGGGTGCGGTGGCGCATGCCTGTAATGCCAGCAGCTTGGAGGCAGGAGGATAGCAAGTTCGAGACCAGGGGCAGTCTGTGTAACTTAGCGAGACCCTGTCTCAAAAAATTAAAAAAAAAACTGGGCTGGGGGTGCAGTTCAGTGGTCCAGCACTTGCAGAGCATGCAAGCACAAGGCCCTGGGTTCAACCCCCAGTACCACAAAAAAGAAAAAAAAAAAAGAAAGAAAGAAAGAAATGAAAAATATACATACAGAGCAAGATAAGTGGGATCAAGTGTACCAATGGTTGAAATAAGGGTCATTTGTAATTTTAAATAGGGTAGTCAATGAAGCTCATTGAGAAAGAGGAATGTGAATAAGGACTTCAAGGAAGTGATCAAAATAAGTAAAAGACAGTCTACAGGATTCTGAGCAAACAAATAGCCAGTGCCTGGTGCCAAGCATGTGTGATGTGTGTAAGAAAGAGCAAGGACACCAGGTTGCATAGAGTGAAATGAAAAAGGAGGAGGGTTCTAAAAGTTGAATTCCAAGAGGTGTTGGGGAATCAGATCATGCAGGGCCTAGAAAGTCTTTACAGGACTGTGGCTTTTGCTCTCAGTGATACTTTGAGATGTTGTAGTATTTAGATCAAAAGCATGACATGATCTAATCTACATTTTAAAAGGCTCACTCTGGCAGCTGGGTTGAGAACATAAACAATAAGGAAGCAATTATAGATATAGGAAGAATAATCAGGAGGCTATTGCGATAATATAGGTGAAAGATGATGGTTGCTTACAATAATAGCTGTGGAAATGGTGAGATTTAGACAGATTCTGTATATAATTTTAATGAAGAATGAAAAGGTGTTTCCTAATTGATTACAGGAGGGAAGTGAGAGAAAGAGGAGTAGAATATATGACCCAGAGAGTTCTGGCTAGAGTAACTGAAGCTCTGGAGCTGTCATTGACTGAGATGGGAAAGTAGGAGGTGTAGGGAGAAATTAGGAGGAAACACATAGAGGTGGCACCCAAATAGGGACCCCACATAGAGGTGGCACCCGAACAGGGACCCTGCAAAAACACTGCAGGAGTCCTGAGAGTAGAGACCCATGTGGGTTGTGGATAAAGACCCTCATCCCGGGAAGGGACCCCGGAAAAGGAGAAATCCCCGTCCTGAACAGGGAACCGAAAGGAAAAGCAGAAAGCCCTTTCCAGAGAAGGGTGCTTGAAGGAGGAGTACAAACAGCTGTGCTTCACAGAGAGCCAGACAGGAAGCCGTACCATAGGCCATGAGGATGATGAGCAGCGACCATGAGCAACAGATGGAAGGCCAACAGGTCCGTCCGCGGCAATAGAAGTAAGTGCCATTTTGGGAGAGCACGTGATCAGGATAGGTGTATGCAGCCCTAGGCAGGGATCTTAAGTCTGGGGATCAGTCTGCACAGGTATGTAGGGGAGGCATACACTTAGGAAAGACCACCAGAGAGAGGCAGGGGCAAGCATAAAGTACGGAACCTCCAGGCAACGGGAAGATATAGAAAGGCGAAAAGTGGCTTGGCAGGGCCAAAGCCTAACCTAGAAAAGAGGCCAAGAGCTTCTGTTAGAAAGGGCCACAGAAAGGCCTATGAAGGGGCCAAAGGGCACTGAGGAAGGGCAGGAGAGGAGACTGTTGCAAAGAAAAGGAGCAAAGGGCTCTAAGGAAAGGCAGGAAAAGGGCCTCCTGAGGAAGGGAGGAGGCAAAGGGCGTCTGTGAGAAAAAAGGACCCATAAAAGAGGTCTGAGTGTGAGCCAAAGGGCTCAGGAGGTTTGGGGAACCCCAGGAAGGCCAAACGGAGTTAGAAATGTAAAACGCACGTAACAACCTCCTGTTTTCGAGAAGGAAACAAAGAAAAATAGAAGAAACCAAGAAGCATAGTGTACCTCCCTTGAGTCAAAGAAAAGCGGTAGCCATGGGAAGCAGCAAAAGTAAAATCTCGGAGGAGCAATGGAAAAGCCTAAAAGCCCAATTAAAATAGGGTGGGCAGAAGGTGAACAAAAGAGAAACAAGAAAGCTTTGGAAAGAGGCACTGGCAGTAGCACTGTGGCTAGCCATGGAGGATTTAGAGAAAATGGAGGTATGGGAAGAGGTTAATGAAGTAGCCAGAGCAGCTCTATGCAGAGGAAATAATAACATGTCACTGGTATTATTTAAAGGGCTCACGGCACTTAGACGGAGCCATGAAAAATGGCAGGAAAGCGCCAATAAGAGACACATGGCACAATCCAACATGGCACTGGATAGAACAGAAGTACTGCGAGAGCTGAAGGAAGTTATTATTCAAATGAGGGAAGTGGAACCCCTGAGAAGGGAGGGGCTTCCATCTAGAGCTGGACCCCGAAAGGAGGGACTTCCTGACGAAGTCGGACCTCAAAGGGAGGAGCCTAGGATGGAAGCCAGATCCAAAGGAGGGCAACTTCCCTGACAACAGAAATGACAAGGGAGGAGCTTTCAGAGGAAGCACACCTCCAGGGAGTGCACTCAAGGGGCAGGCTGGCTCTACCCGAGCCTAGGTCAACTTGCCCTGGTGGGCACAGCACCTTAGACAGAACAGCCTATAGCATAGGCAGTTATGGGCCACAGGCATACCTGGTCAATGTAATACCAATACTGGAGTGCCCACAAATGTGGTACCCATATGAGTCCAAGGACTTGAAAGACCTAAGGGTGGCCGTTAGAGAAAATAGACCACACTCCCCATGGATGAAAACACTCCTTAACAGTCTAGCTGTTAGGGTAAACACCCTGCAGGATTGGCAGGACCTAACAAGGGCAGTTCTTCCAGGGCCCACTTTCATTCAGTGGGAAGCCCTATATGAGGATGAATGGAAGCAGCAAGCCGAGAGAAACACCCAGGTGGGGATAGATATTGAAGCAGACTGCTTGTTAGCAGAAGGACGTATATACTCAGTGGTTACAAGGCAAACAATGGGGCCAGCACATTCATTTGACCAAGTAAGAATATGTGCCCAGAAAGCATGGGATAGGCTACCAAGAGAAGGGGCAACACCAAGTTTAGTGTCGCTCAGACAGAGGCAAAACAAACCATTTGTGGGCTTTGTTGACAAGGTCAATAAGAGTCTGGAACATAAGGTTATTCATGAAGGGACAAAAGCAGAACTGCTTAAGCACTTGGTGTGGGATGGCATAGCCAGTGACTGCAGGCAAGCCTGCCAGGGCCTAAAGAATGGGACCCTGGAGGATTGGATTGTGGCCGCACAGGACATGGGTTCCATGACCCGAAGAGCGACAGTCATGGCCAGAGCCTTCTCCAAACAAGCAGCAGACAGCATTGCTAAAGCCTTTACTGCTATTGTGGAAACGTTCAGAGATAGAAGACCTGACAGATATAATAACTGTGGGGAAACGGGGCATTGATGGCAGGAATGCCCAAAAAGGCAGGAAGGGCCCAGAAAAGAGAGGAGGGAGGAACAATCTGAGGAAATAACAATAAGACTCATGGTCCATGCTAGCGATGTGGCAAAATGGGTCACACCGAGAAAACGTGCTGGTCCAGCTACCATAAGGACGGCACACCCTTCCATAAGCCTTTAAACAGGTTGGGATGCCTTCTAGCCCAGCCACAAAGGAAGGACGAGGAAAGGCCACAAGAAAAGGTAGAGACCAGACCCAGAGAAACAAAACAGAGGCCTCTAGAGGACCAGAGTAAGGGCAAGGACCAGGAAAGAGAAAGGCCACAGAGGGAGGTGGAACAGAGACCTCCAGAGAATACAAATAAGAATAAGAACAAGGAAAATGAAAAGCCAAAAAGAGACAGGGACAGGCTCCAGGTGCACTGGACTGTACCTGTACAGGCAGGGCTAAAACTCAAAACTGATGCCTCAACAAATAATAAAGGTTCTAATTATGATTTGAAAAATTTAGGATCTTTGGGTAACAGAAAATCAAAAATGCCAGGGTCTGACACACCACCTGTGTTAGAGGAAAAACATCAATTAGTTAAAATCTGTTTTGTGCAAACAAATCAAAAAGGTCAATTGACTGATTGTTTAGAGGATGGCATTATTGAAAATAATAATTTTGATGATAATAAATATAGAACAGGAAAGTTCAAATGTAAGTCAAAGGAGCTCAATGGCAGGTTAGATGACATTGTAAATGTCAAGGATGTATGTTCTAACAATGCGTTAACTCCTGTTAACAAAGCAACTGTAAAATGCTCTTGGTGCCTTTTACAACATTCTAAAGATAAATCACTAGATGTAATGTCTTGTTGTCACAAGTTTTGTATGGATTGTTTGCAACTATACCTAAAAGAAAAAACCTCTCAAGGTGCAATAGATATTTGATGCATGAAATGTACTGGTGAATTTGATTCCCAAAATCTTAATTTAATATTAAATAATGATAATATTATCAATGATGAGGTGAACAAAATTACCAATATTAGCAATTCAAAGTCTAAAATCTATACAAACGAGATTTCTAATGGTGATAAATTGGTTTCTGTTAACAAATCAACCATAAAATGTTCCTTATGTCTCTTATTATATCCCAAAAATATATTTCCTAATGTATTACTGTGTCATCATAGAGTTTGTATAAATTGCTTACACCAATACATAAAAACAAAAATCTCTAATGATAAGATTAATATTCATTGTCTACAATGTACTGAACAATTTGATTTTTATGATATTAACATAATATTAAATGAAAATGTCTTGATAACACATCTTAAGTTTAGAGATCCAAATTGTGAGTGGTGTCCAACCCTAGACTTTAATTATGATATGGTAATAACTAAAGTTGTCAACAGCCCCAAATCAATAGATAATAATATATCAATTAGACATCCTCACCAAGTCAATGATGTGGTTCAACAAAGAGGGACCCAAAATTTATCTGTTGATTGCAATCAAAAGACTAAAACAACAGTTAACAATATAAAGCTATATATAAAAACTATTGCTTCTGCAATAGAGTGGACTGGTGGAAATTACAATCAGATGACACATGTTAAGAAATGTAAGAAAATGGTTTTCAGTCTAAATCTGTCAAATTGTAAATTTTGGCAAAAGAAACCTTGGAGCCGAAGGGCTCTTGTTCATGTTCCAATTAGAATTGGTTCAATGACATTATATAAGTTTGTATTTTCAATAACAACTACAATGTCTCTAGAAATTAATGTTCCTACTAAGTCAACATATGTCAATGCTACTGTTCTAACTTCTTTTTATAAAGGCTATGAAACCTTAATGGAAAATGAGGAAAAAATAAAAGTTAAAAAAGGCAAGGAGCCTAAAAAAGTCCTTATGGCACTGACAGTTGTGACTATAACCAATGGCACAGGTATTCCCTACAACCCCCAGGGACAGGCAATAGTGGAAAGAGCCCACAAAACTTTAAAACAACAGTTAGAAAAAGAAAAAGGGGGAAGGATGGGGGAGTACCCACCCAATGTAATACTTAGTAAAGCCTTAACAACTATCAAAATACTTAATATTCAAAAACATGAAAATAGGCCCAGAGTGAAAAAGCACTGGGGACAGATGTCAAGGCCACCAGAAATTTTGGTTTGGTGAAGGACCCTCTCACTGGAAAGTGGAGAGGGCCCAATGTGTTACTAACCCAAGGCTGAGGTTCAGCATGTGTTTCCCTATAAGGGGAAGACAAGCCAATTTGGATCCCAGTACGAAACATTTGGAGAGCAAAGACACCAACGGTAGTAACACCAAAAAGGGGGACAAGGACTCTTGACAGTGAGCCACAATCTTCCGAACGCCCAGGGAACCATCGCGGAAGAGGGGGCATGAAGAATATAAGGGCTGATGAAGGGAATGGCAAAACTGAGGACGGCTCAAACAAAAAGCCCAAAAGCAATAATGACAGCAGAGAAAACCACCAAACTGGGTGAGACCATAAAAAGAAAAGAGGGAGCAATGAAAAAAATTTGGAAAGGGTACCCTAACAATGTTAACAATAGTGCTCCATCTATGTACAGCATCTGCCATGCCAATGGCAATAGCTGCGGGCCAGTTATGAAAAAAAGAGGTAAATGTAACAGATGCCATAAATAACAGCTATGTGTATTGGGCTGGGATTTAGCTCAGTTGGTAGAGCACCGCTCTGCAGTCTCTGAGGTCCTGAGTTCAATTCCCAGCACCGCAAAAATGGGAGAAGGACGTGGCAACCCACTCCCAAAGCAATCCCGAAAAAATCTGCCATTGAAAACCCTATGAAGGTCGCTATGAGTTGGAAACGACTCGATGGCACATAACAACAACAACAACAACATGTGTATTGGGTGTAAGTACCCAACCCACCACTAACAGGGCGGTCACTTGGGACAACGCACCGGTAACTATTTACACCAGTGAAGTACCATGGGTGGTGGGACCTTAACAACCCAAGAGGCCCACTAAAGCCAGAGGAGGAGGGAAAAGTCATCAGAAACTATAGTGTGGGAAGTGAAGGTGTGCCTATATGTATAGGGGGAAAGGAAAGGCACTGCTTGACAGTGGTCAATAAGATCTGGCCAATCTCAAGCAAGGAGAGGTTGTATGTTCCATCATTTGGGTCAAGAAAAGCCAAAGAGGTGCCATGGATGCCAAAAGGCATGGATCAGAGCCCATATCAATAGAGTAAATACATAAAAAGAAAATGTGAGGGTGTTCATGGAAGTCCCGAAGAAAAAAGTAATGGGGTGGGAACACACAGGTTCAGCAAAAGGGCTCATAGAATTGGCACATGCATTGTTAAAAGTGAAACTGACAGAAAATCTAATTGAATATGGTACAGACTACAAACTTATCCCACCTTCACTTCAGGTAATAGAAAAGGCACCTCCACAAGTATACCTGTGGAAGTTGGTGGCCGCAATTAGACCTCCTTGGGCAGTAATCACTTCAGACCCTGGTAAAAAGGCTAGAATGAAATTAACAGCTTGTGTAAGATTCCTATATGTAATGTTAAGAGGGGAGACAAAATGGAACAAGATGGATGGGTCAATCTTTTGTAAACAATGTAAATTGTATACCTGTGTAAATACCTCTTTGAATATGAACTTTAAAAAAGAAAACATCTATTTGTTATGTGTAAGAAAGGGAATTTGGGTACCAGTTAGACAACTGCAGCCATGGCAAGATTTACTGGCATTGGACTTGCTCCAGGGAATTGTTAAAAGACTTTTAAAACTACTCTGTTATGTATTACCATTATTGTGGTAAGCCTTATGAATATAATTTTATGTGTAGTCACCAGGAGAGTTCAAAATGTAAAATGTGATATAAACAATCAGGACCTAAAACATTCTATAATGGTGCAATTATTCAGAGAACACGCCTATCAAATTAAAAAATTAAAAGAAAAAGAGGGATGTGTAGGGAGAAATTGGGAGGAAATTGTCAAAAACCCCAAAACTGGAAAAATGGCTTTTGAAGATCTGGTTTGTAAATTAGAAATCTAGGGAAAATGAAAGTAACTTGGTTGGACATTTGTTCAAAACCCTTCACAAATCCCCCGAACCTGATTGGACAATTGGACTCAAAGCTGATTGGCTCAGGCCATTCTATGGGTGTGCTATATAAGGAGTTGCACTGCGGCAACTCCACCCTTTCCCTTTCTTTTCTTGCCTGGACCACCAATGAGGAAACAGGTCTCTCTGCACTCTCGCCTGGACTTTCGGTGAGGAAAAAATGCTCTCCCTGTGCCCATCAACAAGGAAAGAACGCGCTCTCCATCTGATCTCCGACTAAGCAAGAACTCTCTCCTCGTGACCACAGACACCACCAGCACGGGTGTTTGCCCATGGAAGGCAAAAGCGTCTGAGGCTTTTCCTTTCTCCCATCTCCATCGGCATCCCCAAGGCCACAGGAGTCCTTGCCCCTCACCCCAGGGTCTGGAGTGAATTGTGCTTAGTATCTGTGTGTATGTGGAGCCACCCGTCTGAACATCCAGGCCAGACCAGGAGGCGTGCACCCCACATAGGAGGGACAGTCTTTAGAGTTCAGGAGTTTTGTTTTACACATATTTATCCAACATTACCCAATTAGACATCCAAGTGGACATGTTAGGTGATAATTGCACATGTGAATCTGAAGTTAAGAAGGGAGAGAGAGAGATCTGAACTGGAATATAAACATGAGAGATGGCAGCACATAACTGGCACCTAAAGTCATGAGAATAGAGTTCTCTAAGGGAGTGAGTCTAGAAAGGTAAAGAAAGAGGAACAAAGACTGAGATCCAGCACACTCCAACAGTGAGATAAGACAGTAGGAATTGCACCCAGGGGAGGAAACTAAAAGGAAAACTGCAGAGATAGGTGTCCTGAAAGTCACTTGACAAAAAATATGTCAAGAAGGAGAAAATGATAAACTGTGTCATATGCACCAGATAGATTCAAGTAAAAAGAAGACGGAGGATTGACCCTGGAGTTTAGTAGCATAGAGATCTTTGAGCATTTTGACAAGAGTGGTTTCTGTGGAATGGAGGAAAGAAAGCTTTCTTGGATTTAAGGAAGGTGAGAGTAAAGCATTTGGAGATAACCTTTTCAAGGAATTTTCCTCAAGAGAGCAGATAAACTAAAATAAAATAATAAAATAAAAAAGAGGTAGCAGCTGGTGGACAAATTAAAACATATATATATGTATATACATATATATGTACATATATATTACCTTATTATTATTTTCTTTTTTCATCTATTTGGGTAATTTTCTTTCTTTTTTTAATAAAAAAGTAACTATAGGTTTGCGATGATAGGAATGATTCAATAGTTGCCAAAATTAAATTATACAGAAGAAGAGGAAATTGCTGATAGAAAAATATGATGACATATATAGGAAGATTTGAAAGCTGATATCTAAAATGCATATTTAAGCCAGGCATAGTGCTCATGCCTGTAATCCCAGTGACTCAGGAGATGGAGACAGAAAGATCACAGGTTCAAGGCCAGAGGCAGCCTGTGTAAGTTAGTGAGACCCTGCATCAAGGCAAAAAAACAAAAAACAAAAAACACCAGACAGACAAAAAAAGGGGGGGAGGGCACTCAGGGTGCAGCTCTGTGGAAGAGTGCTTACAAAGCATGCATGAGGCCCTGGGCTCAACCCCCAACTACCACAAAAAAATTAATAAAATACATATTTTCCCTTTAATTGGTAAATGTTGGTGGGGTTCAGAGTAATAAAGTATTTGCTTTTTCCATTATGCAACTATTACATCACTTTGGGTTACACTTTTATCAACTTACAAGGTTTATGGAACCTTTTGACTAATATGTAGTAAAACTCATATGTATATTTCAGTTATGTCCCCCTATTTTTCCCATGTACTCATGAAGTTGTATCATTTATGTTGAGATTATCATGTCTAGTCTGCAAATTCACCCTTTCTCTTTGAATCCCATTCAAAATTCTGACCCACTTAAAAATATCTGTTAAGTATTCATCTCTTACCTGATTAAAATAATTAGCTCTAACGTGTATTAGAATTAAAATCCAACTCAAGTCCATTATATTTTTAAAGATTTACAATAAAATAAATCTCTAATTCAAAGGTATTTTTGAGTAGCATTTTTGGCCACTTGAGACAGTAATCATTCCATATTTAGTTTTCAGAGAGTAAAGCAGATTAAATCAACATCACTATCCAGAGTCAGATGCCCCAAAATCAATCCTAGATCCAGAACAACAAATTTGAAGTGGAAATAAAGTAATGTTTCTCTACCACATGCAAAGCTGGACCCATCCCGTCCTACCAGTTGCATAGAGCAGATTCTTACCAGAGTCCAATAGAGTAATTCTCCTTTCTCTCCTGCTTCACTTTCCATGGTTTCAGTTACATGAAGTCAACCATGGTCCCATTTTTTTTTTTTTTTTTTTTTTTTTTTTTTTTGTGGCACTGGGGTTTGAACCCAGGACCTCGCACTTGCAGGCTCTGCAAGTGCTGGGTCACTGAGATGCACCCCAGC
>VMDO01008565.1:0-15517 GCA_007922755.1 Pedetes capensis
TGATTCCGTGTGATCTCGAAAGTTAAGGAAGGCCTTCTTTGTCCTTGGGTGGGAGACCACTTGGAAATACTAGGTACCATAGGCTTGGGACTTGGCTCAGTTGGTAGAGCGCTGCACTGCAGTCTCTGAGGTCCCGAGTTCAATTCCCAGTACCGCAAAAGTGGGAGAAGGACCTGGCAATCCACTCCCAAGGCAATCCTGAAACAGTCAGCCATTGAAAACCCTGTGAGGGTCGCTATGAGTCGGATACCGACTCGACGGCACCTAACAACAACAACAACAATAGGCTTGGGAGAAGGACCCAACAGCCCACTCATGAAACAATCAGCCATCCAAAGTGCTATGAATAGCAGAGAAGCACTGACAGAGTGCCAGGCATGGCACAGTGTTGGGTAGTGTTTCCTCCTGTTGTATGTAGGGTCGCTATGAGTCAGACACAACTCCATGACACCTAAAACTAACAACAACATTTCCTGGAAAAGATTAAAGGAAGGAGAGAGATGTTATATCCCATAACACAGAAGCTAAAATAATATTCAGCTGATTAAACTGGGCTCTCTAACAGAAAGGGACATAAGAAGGATTGGGTAGTGATGCATGCATGCAAAGAATTGGTGTGGCTATCAAGAAGAGTCTGGGCAAAATTAAGAGATAGCCAGCATCTAGCTTGTATTGATACTTGCCTCATGCTCCTTACCCTTGTTTTCTTGAATTTTGACAATCTTAAGGGAAAATGGTTCAGAACACAGAGAAGGATGGAAGCAATGTATAAGATTAACTAGTCCCATGTTTTAATAAAATAATCACCAAAGAATTTTCTGGTGTAATTTTGTATACCAACATTCACATAACTATTGCTAATTTGTCAGATGTGCATACTAGATTCATTAGACTTTCCAAATTTTACTATTGATTTCAGAAAGATAGTTGCAAACCTAGGAAAAATCTCCTCTAAATATGTAACACAGAGTATGAGGAGCCTAAAAGAGGATAGATTTGATTTAAGTTATTTTAAATATAAATATTAAATTGCTACTCACTTTTAAGCAAAAACAACTAAACCTATTGAAGTTATGGATTGCTAAGAGTGACTAACATGAATTAAATAATCATGAATTTTGAATATCCATCTTCCTTAATTGTTACCTTCATATAGGAAATAAGCCATTATTTTCCCCTCTTATGAAGCACTGAGTTATAGATTTGTCAATTAATTATTAAACTTTAACACTTAAAACTTAAGCAGTAACATATACTTATATAAGACACAATATGGGGAGCTATAATATTGCTGGAAATAGTAATCATTATAGTACTTATGAAGGCAAGATAAGACCTTTCCATATAAGGTTCTACTCTATTCTAAGGTGTGAAAGTTTTTTTTCCCCAGCCTATGGGAAAATAGCTCACAAGTAGCAGAACTTAATGAACAAAATACTGTTTGTCTCTAAAACCCACTATACTCTATGCCTGGAAAGTTTAAAATATTAATCTATAAGTAATTATCAGTAAATATAATATTTATTCCTGTGCAATAATACAATAAGCAAATTTATGTTTTTATCACTCAAAAATAAGCATGGCTAGAATTATGTCTATGGAACGACTAGTTGGCATATTACAAACATACTATTGTGTTACCTTTGAAACACATATTGCTTAAAGAGTGCAATGACTTCTTACTCCTGAGAATGAGGGTGGGTAGTCTTTATATTTTATTACTAGAAAATATACTCTGTCTAATTTCTCCTAAGTAAACACAAGAACAATAAGCTAATTATTACCTAATTGCAGAAAATTAACTTAATTGAGCTCCACTATGACCTCATGCTGTGTGTCTATGCAGGAACTCAATGGATCAGGTTAAGAAGAATAACTAGATCAACTAGAGTGTTTCTCAATTCACTGTTGTTACAGTCTCTGTGTCCAGAGTGAATAACTTGAATCTTTCAGTGGAGACCCTTTGGGATATTCATTTTAAAGTGAGGATTTTGAGGGTCAAAGGTTTTAAATCCAATCTGTCAAGGAAAATAAAAAAGAAATGAAAAGAAAAAAATCATAAGCCAGGATCAAATGATCATATTTAGATCTAAAAAAATCAGAGGACAAAACAGAATAAAATGAAAAAGAGCAGATGAGATTTACAGAAGGAAGTCTCATAATTCAGATCACAGGTTAGATCAATGCAAAGCTGGAAGAATTAACAGGAAAGGCAATCTAGACAATAAAAATTTTGGAGCCTGGTGAGAATATTTTTTTTCCTTTTACCTGGCTTGCTGTATCCTTATCCCCATCTCTACCACTGCAGGGGAAGAAATCATCTAATTTGATGATACTTGCCTTCCCCTTCTCCCACAACTTCTTGTTGAGTGAGAGAACACAAATATGAGTTCTTATATGGCTATGAATGCAGGAAATATGAGAACAACTGGAGTAGGATGCTATATTAGTCACATTTCATTGCTGTGACAAGATGCTTGAAATAAATCACTGAAAAAAGGAAAGATGTATTTTGTTTCAGAGGTTCCATCCTATTGTCAGCTATGTTGATTTTCTCTGGGCTTTGGTGGCAGCAGTAGGAGCATGTGGTAGAGTGAAGTTGTTTACCTCATGACACCCAGGAAGCAAAAACAGGAAGGATACAGGGATATGACACCTTTCAAAGGCTTGCACTATATAACTTACTTCCTCCAACCTAGTCCCACCTCCCACCATCTTCCAGTAATGCTATGAAATTATGAATCCATCCGTGGACTACTCCGTTGATTAGGTCGTAGCCCTCATGATCCAATCCCTTTCCCAAAACCCTACCTGAGGACCAAGCCTTCAACACATAAGCCTTTGGGGGACATTTAGTACCCAAACCACACAAGATGCTAGAAGATTCCAATGGGAAGGGCTAGTAGGTAAGGAAGCTATTGGCTTGTGGTATAGAGCATATAAAAGATGCTATAGTGCACAAGATGATATTTTCAAATTAGTTTGATCGTGAAGATTACTAAAAATGATGAATTTTTAAACCAAGAGCCAATACTTTTCCTCTATATTCTAACTTTTTTAATGCATGGTTGTGCCCAAGAATCTATAGTTTTAATATGTTCCCACATAGCTTTTATGATTAAGAATGATGGATAAACACTAGTACATGATAAGATTAAAAGTTTTGGAAATACACAATACTACAAAAAGTTTTGGGAATATCCTGGGAACAATACTAAGATATTAAGCAACATAATTGCTAATTTTGGTTATTTAAATTAAGATTGTGGGAAAAAGTTGTAGACTCATTAAGTGTTCTAGAAAACAATACTAAGAATATTGGGGAAGCATCTTAAATGACTCATTAATTTACTTTATTATGCATTTAGGTTTCTTGAACAAATAGGAAATGCTTATTAGAGGAAAATAGGAACCAGTTAAGAAGATTAAAAATAATTAACCATATAATTATCCTACCAAAAGGAATCATTACTGATTTTAGTGTACAGTAACATTTCAACACCACAGGGATATTTTTCCTGAAAAGTATCCATCATATAGAAATAAAACCTGTGTTTAGAAAGATGCAGGTTATTTTAGGAAAAATATATTTCTAGAAATCTTTTAAAAAACTCTTATATTAATCATGTCCCTACAGAGTAACTGCCAATGGTTGCACTCTCTCTCTCTCTCTCTCTCTCTCTCTCTCTCTCTCTTTGTCTCTCTCTCTCTCAGTGTGTGTGTGTGTTTGTGTGTGTATGTGTGTGTGTGTAAATTTTTTCTAGGAATTGCTTCACGTGATTATGGAATGTAAGAAGTCCCCTATGATCTGCTATCAGCAAACTTAAGAACCAAAAAAGCCAATGGTATAATTTAATCTGACTCCAAAAGCCTGAGAACCGGGGGTGTCGATGGTGTATGTACAGACCCAAGTCCAAAGGCTTAAGAACCAGGGGCTCCAATGTTCATAGGTAGGAGAAGACGAATGTCTTGATTGAGTAGAGAGAGTGAATTAACCTTTCCTATGCCTTTTGTTTTTTCTAATAGGCTCTTAAACAATTAGATAACATTAAGCTACATTTACGAGGAGGATTTTTTTTACACAGTTTAGAAATTCAAATGTTAATCTTTTCTGGAAACAACCTCATGGAATAGAAATAGTGTTTTATAGCCTATCTGGGCATCCCTTAGCTCAGTCAAGTTGCTACATAAATTAGCCATCACTATGGTGTCAATATGTTAAACATAATCAATCAACATTAAAGAGAGTTCCCTCTGCCAAATCAATTGTATTTGGTGGTAACTAACAATAATTCTCTCATAAAAATAAATGTAATATACATATCATTACTAGACATTTTGTATTTCATTGATTAGGTCTGTAAAGGGGCATAAAAGCTAGGCTTGTCCATATTCCTTCTTAGAAGTCAAAAACTTAGAGTAATAAAGTTTGGCTAACTTTCACAATATCCCCTTAGTAAATATTGATCAATACAATTGAAGAAAAAAAGAGAATTAAAAAATATAATACAAAAATTTCTCCTGAAAGACTTTCATCAATTCTTTATAAAGTGTTACAGTATGCTGGGGAAAATTCTTCCACAAGCACTAATAGATCCTCTTGTTAGTATTTTGAAATAACCATTACCTAAAATATCTATTGCAATTGTATTCTATCTTGTTAGACAAGTGTGACAAAATCTAATGTAAAATCTCTTGCTTTTTAATAAGTTATTTTGGTGCTTCCATCTATGTTGCTGTTAGGTGCCGTCGAGTCGAGTCCATCTCATAGGGTTTTCAATGGCTGTTTCAGGATTGTCTTGGGAGTGGGTTGCCACGTCCTTCTCCCATTTTGCGGTGCTGGGAATCAAACTCAGGACCTCAGAGACTGCACAGCAGCGCTCTAACAACTGAGCTAAATCCCAGCCCCACCATCTATGTTAGCAGAATCTTAACTATTACTCCCACTCCACAAGTTATTTAGAACTGAAAAATGTCTATAATTTATTTTTAGCCAGTTGTGTTTTTGGTCAAGTTTGTGTGGCAAATATGTTGTTAGGTGCCATCGAGTCAGTATCCCACTCATAGTGCCCCTACATACAACAGGTGAAACACTATTGTCAGTGCTTAGCTGCTATTCATAGGGCTTTAAATGGCAGAATGATTTTCATGTGTGGGTTCCTGGGTCCATCTCCCAAGCCTACAGTATCGGGTGATCCCAGGTGGTCTCCCATCCAAGTACAAACCAGGACCCCAGAACCAGCTTAGCTTCTGAGATCTGATGGGATCAGATACCACAGGGCCTCAGCTGCATTATAAAATATATCAATTAAAGACTTTGTGACTTTTAGTAGTCATACTTTAAGTGTGGAATTTTAAATGTAGAACTTTTAATATACTGTGATTTAGATCTTAAAAATTCCTGAAATATTTTTGGAGTACAAATTTGTACCTTAATAGAAGGCTGAGGAAAGAATATTTTTATGTATCCAGTCTGAAAGATATCTTGCATTTCAGGAAAATTCTAGATGTTACATGTGATTCTAATGGAGTAAATACTAACCAAGGAACTTGCAGGCTCTACTGACTTGAGGATTCCTGTCTTCTCTTAATCTGCGAAGTTGAAGGTTGTTTCTATGAAAGTCCCTGTTGATAGATTCCTGAAACTTAGATATGTTTACAGAAGGAACTTCTAGTAAAAAATGTCTGAGATGGCAAAAGAAGTGAAAATAATCACTTTTCATTCTTGTAGTCACCATCTGGGGAAATATAAGACAGTATTTCTTAAGCTGTAGCTACCACCGCATTATAAACACTACATTAGTGTTTTTCAGCTGCTCATTTGTTTCTCTTCTCTCCACCTGCACATCCTCTCAGCCAATTTTCAATAATGGTTGTTCCTTTTCCCAGCCCTAAATGTGCCAAGCACTGGACAGATTCTGAAAGGCTTTGCTTCAAAGTGAAACAGAGAATTTGGCCAGGACTTAGCTGCCGTGGAGATATAACTAATTTTTTCCCCCAAAACACATTTGTTTGAATGGAGGCATTTTTTCCCCTTTTCATTTTCTTCTTAATGTTACCTCTTCCTTCCCAACTGCTTCGGGTCCACTCCTCTCAATTTGTTGGTTAAGAAAAATATAGCTATTTCTTTGTACCCTTCTACTTGCTTAGCATAATTTAAGCACTTCTTTTATTTTGAAGTCCATATATTTACTTACACAACTATCTCTGTTTGTTCTGTCTTCACTCTTCAGAATCATTGTACATTTCTATGGGGAACTTTGTAATCTATTTATCCTAATTTATTTCCATCCAAGCATGTAACTTCAGGTTTTGCACTGAAGACTCACCTAACATCCTGTACTCAGGCTACCCATTTCAAATGATCTTAGTTCATCTCCTCAAACCATAATAATGATCACTATTTGTATCCATCCCCATTTGGAATTTTTCCTGAATCAATTTAAAAGAAAGATGTTAAAAAATCTCTTCATTTTCTAGCTCCACCAACCTGTTCATCATCTCTATACTGGCTTGTTAATGGCTTTGATTTTGTCTGAACCTACTTATTCCTTCCAATCCTTTTCACTCTGTGCCCAAAGTACTTCTTTTCAAAATGTAATTTTGGTCATGACCCATACTCTGAGTTCTACCTCCACTTTAAAATATTTCTAGTTTTTCTTTGTTGGAAAAATAAGGTCAATGTTGTGCTGTTAATTATTAATCTGCTGGGAGAGAGAAAGAGGGATATGGGAGATATTTTTTTAAAATGCCACTAGTTTGTAGCATTTACCAAATTTCTACAGAATACTTACTCTTCTTATTGGAAATTTTTAATGTACACCTTGATGTGATTCATTCTGACATGCTTTTCATTGTAACATTTCCATATATGCATTTAGAATACTTACTCTTATGGTGGTCAATTCAAGCTAGCAATGGGACATCACTGAGGGTAGAGATGGAAAAATGTGTGTGCAATCAGCCAGTACAGGCTGATTCTAACACACCACAGGATAGAAGCCAATTCTTGAAGTTTAAGTCCCTGATTCATCTATTTACTCTAACCTCTTGTTAGCATAACTTTCCTAAGACTCTGTCCACTTACCATACTTGACCTTGTTGAAGTTTCTCAGATGTGTTCTGTGATCTCTCTTTAGGTTCATAGGGACTTTTTACATCTTATTCCTTCATCCTGTAACACTCTACTTCAAAGCTAAGATCTCGTTTCTTCTTGTTTTCTTTACTATACCCTGTCTGATTCCTCCTGCACTCTGGACTAATCCAGACCATATGATTGTATGCACACTGGGCACCATATACTTCTTCCTCTCTTAACACTATTGTAGTTGTGCCATCTCTTTATGGCACCATTTGATTGTTGTCCATTTTCTCAACCAGACTGTAAGCTGTGTAAATGAAATGGTTGTGCATAAGTGGGTTCATCATAGTATCCTCAGTGCCTATGTACAGCATAATTCAAGTACAGTAGTTTAAAAAATTAAGCAGAGCAACATATGTTAAATGAAAAAGCAGAGGACCTTATTCTTTACTAAGCAGTATTTAGCACAAAGTTTCCATACTTATTTACTGAATAATTAATTGAAGATTTCACCTACTCTGTTTCCTCATTTCTGTGGAAATTGTTTTTAACCTTTGTCTTTATTTCTCAATATTCCTCAATCTAATGTTATTCTCCATCTCTTAATTCCTACCCTATAATTCTCTCCTTCATCTATTATAGTTCTAAAAGCCTATATCCCAAGTCATTTTAAATGCTATTGGCATAAACATAACCAGGTGAGTCTTTTCACATTTATGTGCAATTACTACACTGCTAAGACTTTGGAAAAATTTATTGGTATTAAACTTAATCCTGATCAGAAGGTGTTAGATAGTCTTAAAAGATAGTAAATAAAAATGAAAATAAAACAAAATTAAGTAAGAATCACACACAGAATAAGTAAATCCATTCCTGTCATAGTTGGGAGAAAAGATGTGCATATTTACAAGTATATGTTGTGAGTGGAATCTTGAAAAATTCTTGATAGTTCTCTACCATAGACACTCAAGAATGCAAGTCATTATATAAGTGGTAGAGTTAATGAGCTCACTCTGACATTCTGATTGCTAATATAGATGACATGTATGAATGAACCCAAATAATTAAGGAAGGTTCTCATAAAATCACTAGTGGCATTTAGTAAACAAATTATAATTCTAGTGAACCATGTTATGTAGGTGTTGATACTTTAACATAAATAACTTAGTTGTACAAAAACAAACATACTAAAATCAATAAACAGTTTTTCCAGCTTGCAATTTCTGATTTTCCACTGATACTATGTTCAATAGAACATCTGCTGCTGAGGTTGTTTTCATTTCAAAAAAAAAAATCTCTGTGAGGCAGATTCTTTTTACCTTGACATTCTTTGCTTATAAAATCATTTCTCTCTTTCCTCTAAACCTCCATTTTTAAACACTAACTTTAAAAACTAAGAGAATCTGTTTTATCAAGATTTCTATTTAAGCATTACATTTCAAGTGCTTGTTGCCCGTGTTTTAGAAGCTAGAGGTATTTCTTTTGAAGTGTCAATCTAAGTATTACAATGAATTTGATGGTAATTACTGTGGAATGCCCATATTTCAAAGAATAAGATCAGAAGTTCATTTTAACCTGCACACTGAATAAATTTGGTAGTGTTTCTACAGCTTTTGACTCCTGAGTACATATATTTATAATGCATTTTGATGTAATAAGCTCTAAGTTTGGATTTACCTGACTGGTTCGACCAGTTGGCTACATTAATAAATACTTGGCAGTTTAAAAACATGATATTTAATATTCTAATTAAGGTTGGACCTTCTTCCAAGGGTTGACATTATCAGTCAAATACCACATGTTCCTCTGTGGAAAATGTTTTGAGGAAAACAAACCATGAGTTGAATAATACATACATATTTATTTTAGCCTTTCATAGGAGAAATCCTAAAAGAGATTCTATAGGAAAACAAGTGAAATCTCTCTTTGGTCACAATTTGTGATTATAGGATAAGATTATTGCCTAAAATGAATAAAATAAAATAACAAAATAACTATTAAAACAAGATATAAGCTGGGTGCGGTAGTTTGTAATCCTAGTGATTTGGGAGGTGGAAGCAAGAAGATTGGGAGTCTAGGCTGGCAGCATTCTGTGTAACTTGGTGAAACCCTGTCTCAAGAATAAATAAATAAATAAATAAATGAACAAATAAATAAATAAAAATAGGTTGCATGTGTAATAAACAACAGAAGAAAAGACCAAAAATAAGTTATCACAATTGACACAGAAAAAGTATATGTCAAATCAGATAAATTTTTATGTTATAAATATTCAACAAGCTAGAAATATAAAGGAATTTCTTCAACTTGATAAAGGATATATATGAAAAGCACATAGTTAAAATTATAATTAATGGTGAAATTCTGAATATTCTACCCTTAAAATCAGAAGTGAGAAAGGATATCTGCTTTCACCACTTAAACTCAAATTGTAGTAATCAGTGCAATTTGGGAAGAGTGAAGAAAACATGCCCAGTTTGAAAGGACAAATAAAACTATCCCTACTTGAGAGAGATCTCATCTTGTACATAAATGCTGATGAATCTAGTTATGCAATATGACAAGATATGAGTAGCAATATATAACTAATTTTGCTTGTATACACTGTTGTTGTTGTTGTTAGGTGCCCTCGAGTGAGGTCTGACTTATATCAGCCCTATGTATAACAGAAAGAAACAGTTCCCAACTGTGCCATGCACATGATCTTTTTTATGTATAAACCCATTTTTTGCAAACACTGTGTCAATCCACCTAGTTGAGGGTCTTTCTTTTTTTCTGTTCACCAACCACTCTCTCAAACATGATGTCCTTCTCGAGGGATTGGTCCCTCCTGACATGTCCAAAACTAGCCATCCTTGCTTCCAAGGAGTGCTCTATTTGCATTCCTTGTGGGTTGTCATTCCCAATATAGTAGACCATATAATTATCTGATTCAAAATGGTCCATAGCAGTCCAGTTTAGCTCACTGATGCCTAGAATGTTTATGTTTATGTGTTCTGTTTAACTTTGGACAATTTCTAAATTTCCTAGATTCATATCACTTACATTCCGTGTTCCAATTATTAATGGATATTTATAGTTGTTTCTTCTCCATTTGAGTCATACCACATCAGCAAATGGAGGTCCTTGGGGCTTTACTCCATTCTCATCAAAAGATCAACTCTGAGGAAGCAACTCTTCCCCAGTAGTCTTTTGAGTGCCTTCCAACATGGGGTTCTCATTTTCCAGCACTATATCTGACAGTGTTTCATTGCTATTCATAGAGTTTTCAATGGCTAATTGTTTTGGGAGTGTCTGTCCCCCAGTCTGTCTTAGTCTGGAAGCTCAGCTGAAACCCCTCTACCATGGGTGGCCCTGCTAGTATCTGAAATACCAGTGGCATAGCTTTCAGCATCACAGCAACACACAAGACCCCATAGTAAGGCAAACTGACAGACAAGTGGGGGTTTCTATACACTAGCAGGGCATAATGCAATAATAACATCAGGAACAAATTGCATTTACAAAACATTGAAAAGAGTAGATGATTTCAAAATAAATTTTACAAAATGTTCAAAACTTTTATTCTGAAAGCCACAAAAAAGTGAAAGAAAAGTAAAGAATTCTTAAATATATAGAAATCCAACGTTCATGACTCAGGAGACTTAATCATTTTAAATGGCACTATATCTCACGTGGGTCTACAGATTTAATGCAATCTGTTTTAGAAACAATCTGTCACCCTCAAGAGTAAATGGGAATCTATATGTATATTATATAATAACATCTAAATTGCTTGAGAAAGGGTAGACATTTCAAATAAATGGTGTTAGGACAAAGAGGTAAGCATTTATGTAAAAAATGTATCTATCTTATCATATGCCAAATAATTTCACATGATTCACACATTTAATTTTTAAAATACAGGTAAATAGAGCACAAGGATAAATTTTCTGTAATTTGGGATTTTGGAAAGTTTTTAAAGCAAAATTTACAAATAATATATCAAAAATAGTAAATTAAACTACATTAACATAAACAAGCAAATATATGAGCCATGTTAGAAACAAAAGGACGTCCTTGAGGAAACAATTGCAACTTGTATGTCTGACATGGAGTCATAAATCATGGTACATTCAATTATCCAACCATAAAATACAGTGAGAAAGTTTCTTTTAGTAACATGGTGTGATTCCCAGGATATATATTTATGTGAAGCAAACACAATTCACAATCCTGCAGTTACCATGTTAATGTTTATTTGAGAAAGGAAGTGACACATACATACACACCTGCACTTGTCATTTGCAAAGAAGAGATATTATGTATTCATATAAATGGTATTCCTTGGGACAGTTTGGAGTAGAGGAATATAAGTGAAATCCTCTCAGTATACCTTTTAATATAGTTTAACTTTTGAACATTATAGTACTTTCTTATATATAGTTAAATAAATAAAATATTGTTGTTAGGTACCATTGAGTAGGTATCCGACTCATAGCGACCCTCATAGGGTTTTCAATGGCTGATTGTTTTGGGATTGCCTTAGGAGTGGATTGCCAAGTCCTTCTCCCATTTCTGCGGTGCTGGGGATTGAACTTGGAACCTCAGAGACTGCAGAGCAGCACTCTACCAACTGAGCTAAATCCCAACCCCAAATAAAATATGCTACCCCATAATTCATTTTAAAGAATGTAAATATTCTACCATTCATCCATTTAGCCAATAATTCATATATCACCTCTCCTATCAGTCTACAAATATTTGCTGGATGATGTCTTGGGAAATCATTGTTCTAAATACAGCAGGAAACTGTAGAGCAAGGTCCTTGCTCTCATGGAACTGATTTGGATGTACCTGCTTTTTCATTAGGTGTGCTTTCTCTCCTGTGGAGAGAATGATGGTGTTGTTAGGTGTCATCCAGTCGGTATCCAACTCATAGCGACCCTAAGTACAACAAGTGAAACAGTATTGTTACTGCTTCTTCGCTATTCATAGGGCTTTCAATGACAGGCTGTTTTTTGGGAGTGGGGTTTCTGGGTCCTTCTCCCCAGCCTACAGCACGTGGTGTTCCCGGGCAGTCTCCCATCCAAGCACAAATGAGGCCGGACACTGCTTAGGTTCTGAGATCTGACAGGATTGGACACCACAGTGCTATAGCTGCAGGCAGTAGAGAGTATAGCTCATTTTAAATCCACTTCAGCATCATTACACTTGTGCACATAACACCTGAGAAACAATTTTGCAACAAATTCTATGGTAAAAACTCTACCATTGGGACTGATATATTTTAATTATATTCAGAGCAATAAAGTTCTTAATATAGAGGTAAAGATAGATGCACTGAATGCCACTGTGGTGTGAACTTGGGGAACCATCAAGACAGAAAGAAAAAGTTCTCAAATATTTACCTTTTTGTAGCTACTCTGTAAGGGAAATAATGAAAATAATTACAATCTAGTAAACATTTCCTGTGATTCATATATTTTGCTTAGGGTTTTTTATGCTCCTGATTTTTGGAGATTATCCCTATTATAAATATAATTAAACTGAAGCTTGTAGGGGCTAAAACCTTACCTGATGTATTGAAAAATTTAGCTGAGATGAAGTAGGTGGAGTTAAAATCTAATGCTGTTTGTTCTGAATTCAGAGTTTGTTTCTTAATCACTACTCATCGTATATCTAAAAGTAAAGACATACTTTTCAGTAGAAAAAGATGCTAGTAAAATAATAGTAGTAATAGTAGTAGTAGTAGTAGTAGTAGTAATAGCAACAATAATAATAATAATAATAAAAGGCCAATATGGAAAGAGAAAGAGAAAGTGAAACAGAGCACTAAGTGCTTTAAATCAGATATCCATTAGTAGGCAAATATTATGGAGATGTTAAAAAATAAATCAGTAAAGAAGAAGAAATTCTTACTTTACTCCGCTCTGAATTTATTGTAATAAACAATAGTAAGCCTTACTCTTCCCTCTGTTGTTTGCAAGGATAAAAATTAAGTGCTCCAAAAAAATTGTTGGCCCAGAAAAATCCATCCTAGGATTGGAAATATAAATTACCAAACCCCTGGTTTTGCTTGTTAAAGGATCTTAGAGATTGAGAGAAATGGGGAAAGACTGAAAATAAGGGGGTCAGTTCTGACCTTCACAAAGGTGAAGAATGTGACTTTGAACATTATAAATGTTGTGGTTAAGGTGGATTGCTGACAAAATCCTATAACACCTTAAGTGATTGCATGTATTACAAACACTAGAAAAGACATTGTAAGAGTTGGCATGGGTCTAATTCTTATCAGTTTAAGCTAATTTTCCAGCTGGTGGGGTTTCAAGATTAGGGAAATGAAGGTGATATGACATATATTACAATAGAGTTAACATGAAGATTTTCAACAGTGTCTTTTGATAATGATATTTTTTATTAAGAATGGAAAAAAGACTTTATAGAAGAAAAACTGGCTGAATTTATTACTGATTAATGTATTCCTCTAAAATAATGCAAATCTCATCAATTTTGCTTTATTACATGATGAGTGTATGGACTACATACAAATTTATAATTGCTGTTTTTCCTACTACTGTTTTTACGTCTAATTTTGTTTTCCTGTTGTTAATTTTGATGTTCCAGTTTTCTTTTAGGTAGCATGGCCTGGTATATCTTCTTAACCACTAGTTTCAACTTTCCTGTATGGTTTTATTAGTCAGGGTTCTCTAGAGGAAAAGAACCAATAGAATATATCTAAATACTAGGTATTTATAATATGTATAGGTATATAAGTTATAAATTTAAGTATACTGGGGATGCCAAAAATGTATATACATTTTAAGAGAGATTACATATTTTTTCAAGTTGAATTGAATTATGGTAGTAATATGTAGTATGACGGGCTGGGGTTTAGCTCAGTTGGTAGAGCGCTGCGCTGCAGTCTCTGAGGTCCCGAGTTCAATTTCCAGCCCTGCAAAAATGGGAGAAGGGCCTGGCAATCCAACTCCCAAGGCAATCCCAAAACAGTCAGCCATTGAAAACCCTATGAGGGTCACTATGAGTCGGATACCGACTCGACGGCACCTAACAACAACAACATGTAGTATGACATTCATTCAAAAGTTGACACTAATTGAACGAATTTAAGTATGCATTCGACACATTCTTAAAACAACAAAATGGAAAGTTTTCATCCCAAGATGTGTATATACTTTTTGGCACCCTCTGTATATTATTGTTCTTGTTAGGTGCCATTGAGTTGGGTCCTACACATAGTGATCCTATGTACAACAGAATGAAACTCTACTCAATACTGTGCCATGTCCGGCACTATATTGTTACTGCTTCATTGCTATTCATAGGGTTTTTGAGGCTGATTATTTCGGGAGTGAGCTGAGGAGCTTTCTCCCAGCCTATCGCACCAAATAGTCTTGGGCAATCTCCCATCCAAGGACTAAAAAGGCCTTGCTTAGCTTCCAAGATCTGACAAGATCCAACAGGAGGGTGATATGACTATAGACTCTCTGTTTATAAATATATAAAAATATAAATATATAAATATTATAAAATTATTTTAAAAGATTTTATTAGATTAATTTACATAATTGGATGCCTGATAGTGCAACAGTGGCCATCTGTGTGCTGGAGAGCCAGAGACCCAAGTGGCTGCTCAGTTCAAGAGGCTGGCAGCCTTAGAACAAAGGAACCAATGATACAGTCCAAGTCTGACCCTTAAGACCTGGAAGATCCCTGGAGAGTCACTGGTGTGAGTCCACATTGAAAATCTGAAGAAACATTAATCTAATGTGCACAGGCAATGGTAGCAGCAATAGATGCACATACTCAGGAATAGTGACACTTGGACTGTTGTCTGGTTTCCTTCATCTATGTGCCATTAGTACCCCCAGAATATTTAATGATGCCACATACAATAAGAGTGAATCTTTTCCCCTTAGCTGCTGCCCCACATTTCAATCTTCTCTGGAAGCATCCTTACAGACCCACCTAGAAGCGTGCTTTACTAATCTTAGATATCTCTCAATTCAATCAATTTGACAGTCAAGATTAACCATTACAATGGCATTATTTGGAAAAAACCATAGTGTTAGATTTTTTCCTTTTTCTTTGTTTTATTCTATATCAAAGCATACTATGTGATGTTTTGGTGTACATATATAGTGAAATGATTACTACAATAGATTTATATATCCATCACTTCATATACATACACGTTTCTTCGGTGGTAAGAGCACCTAAAATTTGCTTTCATAACATATCTGCAGGCCACATCACAATATTATTGACTATAGTCCTCATGCCATACATTAGGTCTATAGAGCTATTCATTCTACTTAACTGCAAGTTTGTACCTTTTGACCTTCATCTCTCCTCCCCTTTCTCACTTCCTTACTATCCTTGGTAACCACCATTCTACTTTTTTTTAAAAAATAAAATCTGTCATTATGTAGGTGA
>VMDO01008565.1:15617-83245 GCA_007922755.1 Pedetes capensis
ATATATATATATATATATATATATATATATATATATATATATATATATATATATATATATATATATATACACACACACAAAATAAAACCTCATTGACTCACTAGGGTGATGAGGAAGAGCAGGAGTTGAGCTAGGCTTGAAGTAAGAAAATAATGAGGCACTTGGTCAGATAGTTTACTATAGACAGTCATGACCTATTCATACTTAAAATTATTCAGAATTTCTAAATATGATTTTATTAAATTTTAATTAACCCTTACAAAACATTCTTATGTTATTAGGTTGATTTACATGTTAGTTTTAATTTTAAAAGACCATTATTTCTCATGTTTTGTCAATTTCTGCTTTATTTTTGTTTTGTGTGTTTAGTCTTATTTCCAAATTCATGGTGAATTTGCTAACATATGTACAAAATTTCAAGGAACTTTCTAAGTCCTTATACGTTTGAAAGTGTCCTTATTTTGCTTCTCCTCTTGAATGTGAGTTCATCTCAGCAAAAGCACCAGATTGTCAGTTAATTTCTCTTAGCATCGCGAAGGCATCATTCCATTGTCTTTGGCTTCCGTTGTTGTTTTCCAGAAGTATGTGTCAATGTAATTGTTGCTCAATTGTAGGTAATCTCTTTTGTGTCTGTTAGCTTTTAAGGTTTCCTGAAACTTTTTTCTGCTCTGCAGTTTCACTACAAGTTGTCTAGTCATGGATTTGAGTTTATTATTCTACTCCCTGTGCAGAGTGTAATTTTGATCTGAGGTGTATTGTTTTCTTTCAGTTCTGGAAAATTAAGAGCTATTATCTCTTCAAGTTTTCGTTTTCTCTTATTCTTTCTCCCTTTTTCTTCTCTGGAGATAAGCTTGGAGTCATATTGACACTCTTCAAATTCTGACCACTTATTAGGGATTTAACTCAGTTGGTAGAGCACTGCGCTGCAGTCTCTGAGGCCCTGAGTTCAATTCCCAGCACCGCAAAAATGGGAGAAGGACCTGGCAATCCACTCCCAAGGCACTCTGGGAACAGTCAGCCATTGAAAACCCTATGAGGGTCTCTATGAGTTGGATACCGACTCGATGGCGCCTAACAACAACAACATTATCTATTTGGCAACACATGATTTTTGTAAGCTTTCTATGTATTGGTTGCCTCATTGCAAAACAGGGGAAATGTTTATCTTACCAGAAGACTATATACATATGTGTATCTATTGATCTATCAATTTGCCTATATATCTGCAATATGTGCATATATTTCTATATATGGATATACATATATATGTATACATGTATGCACATTTAGAAATGTGTTTGTGTATGCATATTTATATATTTATATATTTGTATATGCATATATATGTATATAGGTATGCATATTTAGAAATGTGTGCATAATATATGTGCATGCATACACAAAGAGACATATGTATATATTCTAATTATTTCTGAAACTACGTCTCTATGCCAGTTTTTCACATTTCCTATTTCTGTGTGTCTTACTAGTTCTTTCTTCAGTATTGTCCTGTTTACAACTCATCCTATCTTTTCAGCAATTTCAAGCATACCATTTTTCATTTGCAAAATTGTAATCATCTTTTGTTGTTGTTTCATTCCTGCTGGTTTTGTTTTGATTATTTTTTTTTTCTCTTTCTCCTCCTCCTCCTCCGCTTCCTCCTCCTCCTCCTACTTCTTCATGGTACTCAGAGGCTGATATCCAGGGCCTTGTACCTACTTTCCAAGTGCTTTACCACTGAGCTACACCCCCAGACCCCTTGTTATTTTTTTTTTTTGTCTTGAGACAGGGTCTCACTAAGTTAAAAAGGCTGCCTCTGGCCCTGAACTTCTGATTCTCCTGCCCCCTTCTCCTGAGTCACTGGGATTACAGGTGTGCACCACTGTTGCAGGCTTTGATTTTTTTATACTTTTGTTTCACAGACTTCTTTTTTTGTGCATTGGATATTGGAGCATGAATTCCCACTGGGCATATTTACCCAGCTTTACAAAGCAGTTCTGGGGTAGTCTTTAAATGGCTCAGTCCCAATCATGAATTATAGGGATAATCTATTTGCATTGCTCAGTAACAGTAGTTTGGGCTACTTTAGACACAGTCATTGTGCCAGTGAGCCATTTGGTTCACTCTCTCCATTTATAACTTCCTACAGGATATACCAAACTAGGTTAGGATATAGTTTTTTTAGTTTGTATATTTTGATTTTTTTAAAAAATGTCTTTGATTTTTCCCTCGTATCTCTATCTTCCTATATCTTGATACAAGAAGTAAGTCAACATCTGATTCCTTGATAGGAAATGAGCATTATCCCAGGGATCTTACCTCCTGGTCAATTCTGTCTGATTTTAGTAACAAAGCCCAACAAGATCACAATATCATACCTATTCTCTATTTTGTGTTTTCATACAGTAGTGTTATACAACACTTATCTTGTTTTTGAACCAAACCTTTTCATTTATTTTTCCCTTTTCATCTATTATTTGTCACTACTATATATTTGAATGGGGGTACGGGGTTGAAGAATGATAAAGCAGAGATTCATAGTATTATCCTGACCAAACACCTTTCTCACTTACTTTTCCATGTTTATTATTCTATGTAGTTTCTTTATTTTGAGATATCTATATTCTACTCCCATGACTTGTATAGAAATAAAATATACTGAATAGGAGCAGCATGCTATTTGAAAAACAAATGACAAAACCTAAGGTATTTCATGTGTGCACACACAAACACATACACAAATTGGATTGGAGTAGAGGGCACTAAAAGAGTGTTCATATGTTTGAAAGTGTGTCAAGTACAAAGGGACCTAATTTATTAATATTTGTTGAAATAAGAAGAGCAGTTTGACTAAGGGGAAATATTTTATATTGTCTAACATATGGAAATGATGGGTTGATAGCCTAGAGACACAGTCACTTTTCCAACCCTAAAGGTATTACTTATAGACTGGGTGACTGTTCCATAGATCCTGGAATGGATTTAAATATGGAACATACATATGGATTAGAGTAGATGAGCACCAAGTCCTTCTCACAGCTAAGATTCTGATCACAATTTATTAGGAAGGAGAATATAGAAAATTCTAAGGTTATTTTTTACACTTAAATGGCCATGCGCATGAAGCCTCTACACACTCCTAAGAAGAAATGGATAATGTTTTGGGCACATAGTCAATGAAAACAGTTTGGTATTAATTTCAGTTAATTTATTTTATAACAAGAGAATCAAATTCTCTCATCCTCAGATGCTTAGCTTTGTTTTTATAGATTATCAATCTTTGAATTGAAGCTTAACAAATACTTATGTAACACTATTGGCGAGGTACTCTTCTAAGGGTTTCACAAATATTAACTCATTTCATCTTCAGAAATTCCTATGAGTAGGTACTAGTACTATCCTACTTTACAGATGTAGAAAACTGGGTACAGAGAAGATAAGTCACATACCTGACGTCATAGAAATAGTAATGACAGTATAAGGATGCAAATTCAGGGACCTGAGTCTTTATGCTTAATTTTTATACTACTCAAACATAAAATCATTCAATAAATCAGAGGTGCCACCATGTTCTTTAGTAACTATGCATTTTATTTTGGGGGATAATGACATTCCTATTTATATGTTAAATTTGGAAATAATTCATTCTATTATAAATGTATAATTATACATTGTATAATTATATTATTGAGATATAATACATTCTTTTTATCATATATGTGAATATAAAAATAATAAAAGAGAAACATAAATGTCACTAGAATATCAGCTAAACTTTCATTATTTATTGGCGTCTTTAAATTCTTTGGTCTTCTACCTTTCCAGACAGGTTGTGGGTGGTGAGAGCAGACATTAATTGTTTAATGCATGCCTTCCTTTCAAAGAAGTGTTACAGTAATCATGTAAACATATAAGTTTCACTAACAGACTCCAGAATGATAAATCACTTTATTTGGAAACTGAAAGCAGCATTAACATTCCATCCAGGACTTGTCTAGCATCAGCCATATTTGTGGAACAATTTGTATGTAAATTTTAAAAAATAAATTGATATTGAGGTTACTTTATATGTATGATTTACGATCAATTGTGAGCATGGCGTTTATCATGCAGATACAGAAATAAATTGAAAAACCAATGCAAATCATAAAAATTGGAAAAAAGTGCCCAAATATTCTTGTACTGACACATGTTCTCAGAAAATTGTCTCCATTTATGATCCCTAAAATTGGTGGTATATACATAAAACAGTGCCACAGAGAATTTTTACCATGGTAAATCAAGTATGCTATGGATGTACTTTGTTTACATGAAAAGTCTTGTTGGTCTTCAAGTTAATTCTTGGCAGTTTAATTTTAAATGAAATTATGCCACAGAATAATTAAATTACTGCTTCTACCTCTTGGGCTTACCTTTTCTCTGAATCTCAGGACTGTGTTAGCACTCATGGTGAACTCTAGCAATAAAAATGATAGTCTAGTAACTATCTTCATAATAGTACAAATATCTCTGAATATGTTTTTCAGTACTTCCTATATATATATATAGCTATTATGCTGTAACTATCTTCATAATAGTACAAATATCTCTGAATATATTTTTCAGTACTTCCTATATATATAGCTATTATGCTGTATTGTCCTACAAACTACCTGGCCCTTTCAATTTCTCCTTTAATCCTACAGTAATAGTTCTTAAGTAGAAAACAAAATAACTGGAAATTAAAAATAATTAAAATTATATAAATAAAATTTAAGTAATCAATGCTAAAAATGATTTATTCCTGCCCAGACAAACTCTGCTAATGGTATGTTTAATGAGTGTTAATTCTATTTTCCTTCAAAGAACCATTTCATGAATAAAAGCACCCTGGCATCCCATTCTGCCTTATCTCAGAAACTAAGCCGGGTTGGCCTGGTGAATCCTTGGATGGGAGACAGCCTAAGAATACCAGGTGCTTCAGGCTAGGGAGAAAGACCTGTCGTCCCACTCCCAAAACAATCTGCCATTGAAAACCCTAAGAATACCAGAGAAGCACTGACAATGGTGCCAGGCATGGCACAGTATCAGATACTGTTTCATTCTGTTGTATGTAGGGTTGCTGTGAGTTGGACCTTACTCAACAGCATCTAAAAACAACAATAAACATTGAGGATGTGGTTTAGCTCAGTTGGTAGAGCACTGCTCTGTGTTCTCTGAGGCCCTGGATTTGATCCCTGGCACTGTAAAAAACAGAGAAGGGTGTGGCAATCCACTTCTGAAGCAATCCAGAAACAATTAGCTATTTAAAACCCTCTGAGGATCACTGTGAGTCAGACTGGACTCAATGGCACCTAACAAAAACAAGTCACTTTGATTTAGGGGAGAATGACTCATGAATGAACTGTAGCTCTTAAGGAATCAGATGGGCCTGTCTAGTTGAGATTTAATTACTTTCTGACTTGGTAAAGGTTTAATTTGTATTTTTTTTTTGTTCAGAGCTTATCAAAATTAGCTGTCACAGGACATTTGATTTTGTAGAATGGAAATTACTTCCTTGACAGTCAAATTCATCTGTGTTTTATTTTAACTCTGAGTTTCAGTGTAGCAAATGATTCCTCTTTTGCTTAGCATCCCTGTCATCCAAATTGTGATTGAAATTTCCCCTGGAACTGGTTGCGAATGAAGCAGACAATTGTAGCAGATTGCATCTTATAGAACAACAGAGCCCCTGGGTCCTAGTCTATTCTCTGTATTTGTGGAAAAAGAGACATCTTAGAAAATGGGTCCATAGATTTGAGTGGAAAGAAGATAATTGGAGCTTTCTTATTATACTAACCGTGGACATTGACCTAGGAGATTCAAAAACTACTGACAAATAATTCATATACTTAGTATATTTTTCTCCTGTTTTGGGTGGAATCAGCAACTTCACTAAAAGAAGTATAATAGAAAATATAAGAAAAGACTATAGGAAAATTCTTTCTCATGGAAAAAGGCTTGTAAATTATATTTGTATTATAGGTCTTATAAGTTATATTTGATTCTGTGAAAAATAATATACTACTGATAATACTAATACAAATATTATTGATGACTAACATTTTATTAAGCATTTACCATACATTGGATATTATGCTAAGTCCTTTCTATGTATTAACTCAGTGAACTAGAAATCAGAAAACCTGAATTCCAAGCTGAGCACTTATACTTACTTGTCAACGATATCAGTATTCTTGTTTTATAAAATGTTAATAAAGCATAATCTGTAGAACTTGTAATATTTCAGTGAGGTTCAAATATATACAGCAGTGAAAGAGAATACATAGTAAATGTTGAGGCATGTTACCAATAAAAATTATCATTGTCATTATGTTTCAATTACATTTTCATTATTTTTGGACAAATTTCAAAGAAAAAGAAAGTTATGTCTCAAATATTGTTCTCCAAGCTAACAAAAATTTTTAAGTGTCTGTTCATTGTTTCAAGGTTATCTTTTGTGTGTGTGTGGGCGGGGGTACAAGGGGGTTGAACCCAGGGCTTCACACATTCTTTGCAAGTGCCCCACCACTGAGCTGCACCCCTAGACCATTTTTTACTTTCTGTTTTGAAATAGTGTCTTGCTAAATTACACAGGCTGTCTCTGTCCTCATACTTGTGATCCTTTTGCCTAGGTCTTCTGAGTTGCTGGGATTATAGGGGCATGCCCCAGAGGTTGGACAAGGTTGTCTTTTTCCACAACATTCTTTCATAGTCAAAAAGGGTTTTCCAGAGGCACAACAGCCATACCTATGTATGATAGAGATACTTTGGGTGAGGTAACCTGTAAGGAATAGTATTTTTTGTAGACGTTTTCATAAGAGGGTCATTTTATGATTGATATTTTTGTATTCACAAGTGACAGTAGGTAGAAGGATGACCATTGTTTTATTAGGCTTTGTTTAAAAAATATTTTACACACAAACATGCACACTTATAGTTTATTTTACTGCTATCTCCAGTATTGTGGGAGTAAATTCAACCATCACACAAATCACTCTAAAAGTGTTCCTTCCTTTTAGATCTGAAATACTCTAATATAATTCAATTGCTTCTCTCCTGGCATTATTCTTTTCAGTAGCCTCCTGGATTGGTTGTTATTGTTGTCCTGAAAGGTAATGGGTATGGAGTGAATGAAATGCCTGTGTAGCAGCAAGAGTTTCTAGAAACTGGCATTCTAGTTTTCTAAATGCATATGTTGGAGGCAGCTGCAGATCAGTTTTAGAAGTTGTGTTATTTTTGAATTCTTATAGTGGTACAGTGTAGTGATTTAAAATGAGGTCATCCCAGAGTAGCTTTTGAAGAAATAAAGGATAGTTTTGGCAGAGGCCGAGCTTATCCCTTGTTTATATTACTGCAACCTAATACAACAGTCCTATTTCTTAGAAGTTTATCATTTCTTTCTTTTACAACATTAGAGGAAACACATTTTTTTTGTTGTCCTACCAATGTCCGCATTCCAAAGCACAATCTAAACTTGAAAATGGGAGTTACATTTTGAATAAAACTGCTAAGGAACTCAACAGCCAATGGAGTTGTAATTACATTTTTGTTTTCCACTACTTCTCTAAATAGGCTTGCTGACAAGAATTCAAAACAAAAATTTTTTTTATCAATATCTCTAGCCAATCAAAAATAAACAGTCTAGGAACTATTTATACATCTATTTGAAACTCATTTAATCTAATTACTTATTCACACTCTTAGAAACTTCTCTGTTTTATCCTTAGGTTATTTGACAAATCCCTGAGCAGGTCTTGTCCAAAACATTTTTGTGGGAAAAAAGAGGGAGCTAAAAGAATTTTCTATACCTTTGCATTGTGACCCCCAATTAGTTAATCACCTATTGCCACTGCCATACATAAACAGTATAGTGATAAGATGTTTGGGACACACACAAAAAAGGATAATTATATAAAGTGAAATCTTGTAAAGATTTCTATCCGTGTCAAGAACCAGAACATGGACATACTTCTGACCAAGAGAGACTTAATGTTCCTCTGGAGCTGAATAAACTTCAGGCAGCTTTCTTCCTGAATACAGGTCTGGTATCCCTTTTCTCAAGGCTTCAGAGCATTTACTTTGACACTTTCACTCCTAACTTTTTTCTCTGCTCCTTTGAGATGTAAGTTTTCTACTAGTTTACAGCCCAGGAATATCTTTCTGTAGGATATGGGAATGATCCCTTTGAAATGTAACCAGCAAAGGAAAACACAGGGTCCCTATCTCCCAGGATCTGTGAGAAAGTAAGAGCCTAACCTCTGAGGGGAAGGGAGGGAAGAGAGCTTTGCTGTGCAGCCCAGGATGACCTGCACTCCCCACCCTCCTGCTTCAGCCTTCACTGCTGGGATTACAGCCTCGTACCACTTTGAAATCGTCAGCTAACAAATCAATTAGGATACAGAGGGGCCTAATCATGTTGACCAACTTTCCTACTAATGTGTTCTAGGACTTTTCAACTAGCTCATCCCAGCAACTTAAAAATTCTCTTGACTTTTGTTTCAGAGAATTTGAGTCCAGTTTCCTTCCTTTCATTGGAGTAGTCTTGAATAGTCTTCCTTACCTATTTATCTCACCCAGTGTAATTTTTATTAGATAATACAAAATACCATCTTAGGAAAGTTTAGTGGAAATTTCTCAATTGCAGCTGCCCAGTCTCTGACCCCATTCGATTTCAGGAAATCTCAAGAAAGAAATAGAATATTTTACATTTCACAGTGAAAACTAAGGACAGGGCATATTTGCTTTCTTCCTTGGCAGCCACATGAACCTATGACCTAGACTTATCCTGGCCATTTCCTGCTGGGACTGAACCTGGACTGATGCATGTAAATAGGTAGGGTTCAGTCTGGGAACTGTTCTAGGAATAGTAGCTGATGCAGGGGGAAGAAGGGCTATGTCCTATCCAGAGGCATCAGTGTCATCAGTGATCCTATGGCCACAGCTGTTCCATAACTGTCAACTGGGATTCCCAAGGGTGACAAAACTTAGATAGCTGTTCTGGGGCCCCATCTTTCTTGATCCCTGATAACTTTTTGTACTTGGCTTTTCACCTTTCCACCAATTCTTTACAGTTTTGGTATGTTTTAAATATGTTGTGTTCTCTTTAAATTATCCAAAGTCAGATTATTGTGTTTGTACCAAAAACTATAACAGATAGACGTGACCAAAGCGGTAAACTCCAAAATGACTATGTGAGATACAGTGGACATATCACGGGACATGTGATTGAGAAACCTCATTTCTACTTCTTGCTGTGCAGTCCCCAGTTGTATGTGAGATGGATCATTAGCTGAGTCTCTTTATCTTTTTAGTCTCTATTTCTTTGTCTGGAATAATAGCAAGGGGCAGGATTTCAATGGCATGACTATAGCAAAAGTGCCATAGGAGATTGACAGTAGGAAAAAATCACTGTGGACTGAAGTGGCTGTGTAAAAGTTTCCAATCCAAGGTTTTCTAGTGCATACTTATAATTACTTGTATAATCATCTAAAAGATCTTTTTGGGCTATGAACAGGAAATTTTGAAAACCCAATAATAAATAATATAAATAGATTCATTAAAAACATAATGGAGACAAAAGGTAAGGCTATATTTTATAGCAGTTGTCCTGGCAAGGACACAACAAGCTGTACCAATGGTTCCAATTCTTAATCAATCAACTTGTTATTAAGGGCTTGTCACCACTAAGACATTATGTAATGGGTGAGATGGGCAATAGGCAATATTCTCTCTGCCCTTAAGAGATAAATAAAATACATGATGACAAATGTCATAAGTCAAATCTCTCCCTATCTATCAATATGTACAACTCTACTATGTATTCTCTGAGGCCTCAAACAGAGCCTGATTTTCTTCCTGCCTCTGCATATGCCTGATACAAAACTGGAAGGCAAACTCATAGCTTTGTGTTATCTATAGATGTGGATAGAAGCCTTTATCTCACACATTTATTAACTTTTGATCTTGATTAAAACACATAACTTTCATCAAACTTCAGTTTTCTCACCTACTCAAAAGAAATGACAATCATTTTAATATCTGGTATAGGTAAATAGTGATCCCCACTCTGAGGAGAGGTTTACAACACACATTTATATTAAAAAATTAGAAAAACATTGAGAATGATTTCATTTGATAATGAAATAATGCATGTAAAGGATTTGGCAAAGTGACACTTAAACAATGTTCAGTATGGTTAAATACTTTGTTTTCATATTATTTATAATTTTAAAAATCATTGCTATGACTCATTAGGTAGCATAAGCTGGGAATGTCATTAAGCTAGAAATAAACACCTGAGGGCCTGTGGAAAAAATGGATGACAGCAAATCCTGCTTAACAATTGACAGGTACAGATTCTGTGAGGAGGAAGGAAGCAGGACAGGTACAGATTATGTGAGGAGGAAGGCAGCAAGAGGTAGTGGAGGATGAAAGGGAAGTTTCTGATCCTGCAGTTCATTTTTTTTTCAGAACTTGTCCCAAGTATGAGCTCAAGTAAAGAGAAAATGTACAACTAAGTCCACACACAGTGTTACCTAGGAAACTAAGCTATGTAGCATATTCAACAAACAAAAGTAAAAATAAACCTGGAGAATGTTCCCCATATCTGACAATAAGAGCTATAGGATTCAGATTCTTGACCTCTCTCATATGAAGGTAAAACAAAAGTATGAGAACTTATCTTTGATTTGTGATTAAATATAAATTCCTAAAAAGTTAGGAAATTTGTTGATCTTTCATTAATAAAAGATCCTAAGAAATTTCAAAATCACTTGTTTTCTTAGGTAAGTAAAAGTAAGAAACAGAAATCTGTAAGAAGACTAGCCAATGTCTCCCATTCTATCCCTCACCCTTCCAGTCCCTTTTCTTTCTTGCACTCTCTCTCTCATTCTGTCTTACTTTGTTTTTGCTCCCAATTCTTGGCATAATATGCTCATCTGTTCATTCTTTCTGTAGACTAGATGTCTTTATATTTCCATGTATAAAGCAATCTTCCCCATTTCCACTTATCAAGTTTGTATCACCTAGGTCCAAACAAAGAGTTCAGACTAAATCAGTATATTTACTTCTAAATTTCTAGCAGGAGCTGATTGGCCTGGCTCTTGGCATCAATGACCAGGAAAACAGACCCTGTTGGGCAGCCATAAAAGTATTCTATTTTATTTTTCCGGGTCAGAGAAATATTGAGGATCCTGGGTGGATATGTTGTCAGAAGAGGGTATTATCAAGAGTTGAATTGAAATGATGGCTACTTCTGTAACTTGAATAGAATGTTGTTGTTGTTGTTGCTAGGTGCCATCCAGACATGTCTGACTCATAACGACCCTCATTAGGTTTTCCATGGCTGATTATTTCAGGATTGCCTTAGGAGTGGATTGCCATGTCCTTCTCCCATTTTTGCGGTGCTGGGAATTGAACCCAGGACCTCAGAGACTGAAGAGGGGTGCTCTACCAACTGATCAAATCCCAGCCCAGAGTAGAATAGTCACTCATAATTATGCCAGACTGTCAGGAAGAAATCTAATGAATGGCCAAATCCCAATAGTTTTTGATACATAAGAATTCTAAATTTAGGTGAGAATTTTACAGAAAAACAGGGAGTAAATCATAGGATCATGGTTATTGACAAAACAGCAAGAAGCATGTAAAAGGAAATTTTAAAATGAACATACCACAAGCTGCAAAGGTCTTCCTCACTATTTACCTTGCTTTCTTTACACTTACAATCAGAATAGTTAGCTTGAACTGTCTGCTGATACACAGAGCCAAAATGTAGAAAAGGAGGAATTTTATGTAAGTTCTGTCCCTTGGGGGCTTCTAGCTGGTCCAAATTGATGATGTTTCACTCAAAAAATTGAGAGATGTATATAAAGACAAATTCCCTCAAGCCTATGATAATCAATTAAAAGTGAAAGGAAATTGGGTTGAATTTAATATGTTTTTTTTTCGTTAGACTACAAAATCTTAACAAAAAGCACAAACTCAATTTTGCAACTGAGGCCATTCTTTTTTAAAAATAATTTTAGTTCATGAAGGCTTTGTCAGGATCAGTTCAGTTATAAGTGCAGTATTATACATGCTAAGCATAGCTCATATGCAATTTGGCAAACTTGTGCATTATATGTGCTGTATTTAGTTAGAAGAGCAATTAAAATAGAAAGTAAAGAAGCAGCAATTACATATCTCTCTGTGCATACATACAAGGGATTTATTCCCCATTCTGAGGAGAGGTTTATAGCAGACATTTATATTAAAAAGTAGAAAGATTATTTCAAACAACATTTATGTCCCCTTGAAGTGATTTCTTAATAGGATTTTCAGAATTCTCTGATGCTGAAGATGATCTAAGGTTCAAGATAGTAATATAATCACACTGCTACAGGTGCAGACATTTGGTTACAAAGCAGGAGGTGGAAATTCTGTTTTGCACTATCCCTTGTAGGAGAATAAATATTTGTATGAAAGACCCATTCATATTACCACTATTTAAGTGACCATATAAAATTTCCTTTTATCACTTATTGATTGGCCCTATATTGTAAAATCCTCACTTCTTTAGGATGTGTAAAGACTACTTGAGGACAAGAATTACAGTTAGCATTGTTTCCACTTACCAGGTGGGTTTAATGTATATTAAAGATTGAATGTATTATAACAACACATTTCCTCATTCTTTAATCATTAATAATAGTTGAAATAACTTCATACATGTTTTAATGTCCATATTCAAATTTAATAATGCAAACATTCTTTAAAGATCCAATAGTATCTTAAATAATACTTAGCATGGGAGAGTGGTACTTACAAAAAGAAATACTAAATGCTATACTATACTGGCTTTACAGAACTCTTTTAAGTTTCTTGATCTATGTTAACTATACAATTCTAATTTAGAATAAATGAGAAAACACTTCAGTTTGGCAAGATGGCTATACTGGAAGCTCTAATTTTTTTTTAATTCTCAAGAAATCATTATTTTACTATACTTTCATTTGCAGAAGTGATGTGTGCTAGGTTCTAATTGAAATTTGAACCTCAGTTTTGAGGTATATTGGGACATTTCCAGAGGAAATTGCATAAATTAGTAATTTCATGTCAATGAACACCTCTAAATCAAAGTATAGAAGACATGCAAAGAAAATAGGACAGTTTTCCAGTAATGAGCGAAAAATAAATAAAATCGTGGTTAAAAAGAGATTTAAGACATACTTAATAATATGAATACGAATAATTTACTTAGAAAATTCCACAAATTCTAGTATTGTGAATTAAATTGTTTCTACAAGGTTGTAAATAGTTTCCCAATCCTCTGAAGATCAAGATTGGGCTATCCAACAGTAGCTTTTGGATATTATTTTGGTGAGCTTTAGAAAACTGCGGTATGTTTCTATATTCAGGTTTAGCACCCCATGACTTACAGTTTTCTGAAATGAAAAGTGAAATTCATTTCCACATAAAGACACAAGCATACCTAATAGAGAGCTGTAGCCCTGTGGAATCTGATCCCGTCAGATCTCGGAAGCTAAGCAGGTTTGGGCCTGGTTAGTACCTGGATGGGAGACTGCCTGGGAACACCAGGTGCTGTAGGCTTGGGAGAAGGACCTGGCAACACCCTCCCAAAAATCAATCTGCCATTGAAAACCCTATGAACAGCAGAGAAGCACTGACAATAGTGTTTCCCCTGTTGTACAGAGGGTCGCTGTGAGTCGGATACCGACTCGACGGCACCTAACAACAACAACAACAAATCTAATAGAGACAACAGGATTAAGTATTTGACATAAAAAGTACATTTATTTGTGTTAGTGTATTACACAGTGAATGCACTTATGGGAGATTTTATAATCTGAGGAAGAGCAGCCTTTCTATCCAATGGTCAGGCACTATGGAATTCGATTTCTGCGCTAATTGGAGTTTGGAACATTCAGCACAGGATCCTCCTGTGTGGATTCTTATTTTGTAGTCCATGAAATCACAACAGTTCTGATGCTAGAGAGTTGAGGAGTTTATGAACTTGGAGGATATAATCTTTACATCATTGTTTTCTGTATATTTTTCATATGCTATGTCAATGCTATGCCTCAAGTATATAATAGAATAAAGCTAGGATGATTATAGGGTTTACTTCAGACAATCTGGGGATGCCTATATATGTATTTAAAGAGCTTATCAAAATCTTTGTTACATAAAAAGAATCATCCAAATTGGACCTGTGTTATTTATAATAATGGTAAGACAAACTGGATACTGTATTTGCAATTGCCCCATTCAAAACATCTTCAGGCTACTCTAAGAGGCACCATTTACTCAATGTGGATTAAGGGATAAAAATATTGCTCATTAGGGAAGGAAACTATCAATGTTAAGAGTGTTTTTGTCACAGCTCAGGGGAGAGGGCCACAATCTCCTCTTAAAAATAACTACTACCAAGAAGTATGACTGATTTTTCTGAGCTGGTTGGGACCACTATCATCTTGAAGCAAAGCAGGTGGGATGACCTAGAGGCAACTTTAGCTTGCAGTCATGGAAACGAAATAGGCTTAGCTACCCAGCTGTAGTGTCTCAAAGGGCCATGAGTTAATATCTTGACCCCCCTACCTACCCAGTTGCACTTGGGTCTATAATGGTAAGGGGCTAATTGACATTTACCACTATAAAAGAGGCAAACAATTGACTGGAGGTGGGGGATAGAGCTCCTTGGATGGATTTTTCTTGGTGATGTAGCTGTCTGTGAGGCTGCCAGAGAGTGACCTGAACTCCTGTAAGTAACGCTATAAACTCATCAATTTGCCAAGGTGAATTTCATGGAATCCTTTCCTTGGTCTGTTTGCACCTTCTCTATCTGAGGTGAATAGAAATTCCCTTTATTTCTCCTCAGGGAAAGTCAGTTTACACAACATACTACCACAGAGATAATTCATCCATTCTTATGCCACTTATTGAGGCAGTCACATGGATGGATGTAAGACTATTCCTACAGAAGGGGAAGGCTAGAGTTGTGTAGGAGTAATCTCTGGGGATGTATATAAATAGATTTTAAACTGAGCTTGACCGTAGTTACAGGAAATTTTTATCAACTATTTTTTGTCTGAACAAGTGGTTATTGTCAACAAATCAACTGGCTTAGTTTAAAACTAAATCTTAACTGAAATATTGTCGGAGACATTTAAATATAATCTTGAAAAATATTAAGTTGGGACAATGTCCAACCTTAGTAAGCCCTTGACTTTCTCAATCTTTTCCCTACCTATCATCTGGTATTCCACTTTCAGAGAGAAAAGATTAGGATTGTTTGTCTGTTTAGATACTTTTGTGAAAACCAAGAACAAATTTTCCAAATAATCCTGATTTCTTGTTTTTAATAAATGAAAGAGTAAGACATTATTCTCTTTATTTACCAGCAAAATCTATCAATTATCTACCTATCTATAGATTCATGTTTCCATCATCTGTCTGAAAAAGTGTCAAAGTTTTGACACAATTCAAAAGGTTTTGGATAAAATTTGTGTTTACCCAGATCTGGACATGCAGTTTGGATAGAAGCAGTTGGGTAGATGAAAAAAGTTTCATCCCAAATACAAGGACTAAGAATAAGGGATTAGTGGTTCCCTAAGGAAAACTACAGCAGTTAGGCCACAATAATAGGAAACAGATGATGATTAAACTGATCACTACTTAATGTAAGTGACTAGTAATTCAATTTGAAAGCTAAAATGTTTTTATTTCCAGTAAGAAGATAAGATGACTTCAAGATACATTTGCCTAAATAGTGGAATTGAGAAGCTAGAAGAGTAACTACTTGTTTGAGCTTTGGAATATGTTCATGTTCTCAAAGAAACGGTAAGGAGAGCATCTTTTCCATCCCTTTCTCATTGTCAAATTCCTAAATGGGAAATTTTCCTGTGTCCTTTGTGGGAAGAGTGAGGGGTCAGTGATGCTTTATTTCTAGTTCACCTTTAGAGGACTATTCTTCTGGGTAGAGATCCCCTACTACTAGAGACTTCATATAGGTTACACCCTGAATTTTATCTCTTACCATCTGAGTCCTTTGAGGTAATTTATTTTGATTCAGCAAGTGTGTTTCCAATTTTGTTTAATTATGGCCTGAGTATGCCTTACTTCATTGATACATTTAAAATGACATTTAAAGTATTTTTCCCAGGAATTTTAGTTGTTTTCCCAGAGTGTCTTTGTACCTAGTTTTATCATATTGCTAGGAAATGATGTATAAAAAGTCGATAATTAAGTTTAATTTGTAAACCATGGGAACTTTTAGATATTTCTTGAGCAGACAACTTCTGTGCTTTAAAGAAATTATCATTGACTGTTGTAGAAAGACTGAATTAGACTTGGATATTAAAGGCAGAGATAAATTAGGAAACAAATTTAATTGTGTAAATAATAGCTATTAAGAATATAAGCCAGATGCAGTTGCTCATATCTGTAATCCCAGCAATTAGGGAGGCAGAGGCAGGAGAATTGCAAGTTTAGACCAGAGACAGCATGTGTACCTTAGTGAGACCCTGTCTCACAATAAAAAATAAAAAAATGAGCTGGGTTGCAGCTCAGTAATACATTACTTGGAAAACATGCAAGCTTGAATCCCTGGGTTCCATCTCCAAAACCACATAGATACACACACACGCACAAATACATGTGTGTATGTATATATATACATATACACACATATATGTATACATATATATACACATATGTGTCTACCTATCTATATGTATATATACACATATATGTGTATATATGTATTTATACATATACATATGTATATATACACATATATGTGTATGTGTATATATGTATACATATGTATGTGTGTATATATACACACACACACATATCTGCAGCCTTGGCATTGTGGCATCTGATCCCATCAGATTGTGGAAGCTGAGCAGGGTCAGGCCTGGTTAGTACTTGGATGGGAGACCACCTGGGAATACCAGGTGCTGTAGGTTTGGGAGAATGATGGGACAACCCACTCCCAAAACTCTGTCTGCAATTGAAAACCCTGTGAATATCAGAGAAGCACTGACAGTAGTGTTTTGCCTGTTGTATGTAAAGTTGCTATGAGTTGGACACCAACTTGAGGGCACCTAACAACAACAACATATATAAACTTGCCAGGTGAGGTGGCTTACACATGTAATCCCAGTGTCTCAGGAGGTGGAGACAGGAGGATTTCAGGTTCAAAGCCAGATGCAGCCTGCATAATTTAACAAGACTTTTTCCCAAGATAAAAAAGTAAAAAATAGCCTGGAGGTTCAGCCTAGAGGTAGCACATTTGCGAAGTATGTGTGAGGCCCTGGTACCTCCAAGTACCATACAAGAAAACATCTGTCTATCTATATACACACACTAGAGCTGGGTTGGCTGAAATGAGGAAGAAACAAATACTAGAGAATAAAATATTTTCAACTAAGGAGATATATGTACATCAGTCCCCCAAAATTAACACTTTATCCTGAATCCACATTGCTGGAAAATACCAGATAGTACTGAGGATAAATTAAATTTATATGTTTGGAATTAAACTATGTGTTGAATTGAGTCACGAAAAGTATGAGAAGTTTCTAGGATCTTTTCTTACTACAGTGACATAGACTATTTGGTTCAGTTATAGAACAAGAATTAACTTTATTGGGTATTAGCAGATCTTAGCTGGATCTTAGCTTGTGAGAAAACTGAGAAAGCTTTGCATGCCAATGAAGTTACTCACTGGTGCCACCTAGATGGGAAAGCATGTAACTTTGAGGTTTAATATTTTAATATTCTTATTTATGTATATGTGTGGATTTTAAAATTTTGCATTCAAGTTAATATTTGATGAGATCTTTTCATTCAAATGTGCCCATGTATATTTATACAGAAAAAATCTTGCAGTGAATAAAGAAAACATTTTCTATTTTTTAAAATTCTATCATGTTGCTATGACAACTTACATTTTAAAATTATGAAATATAGGATAGAGAGTGTTTTTTCTTCGTCTTTATTATCCTTAAAGAGAGATGATGGAGCCTGTGAGCTGAAAGAAGAGTGGAAGATGAGAGAGGGAGAGAGAGGAGAAAAGATGACAAAGAGGAAGAAGAGGGAAAGGAGGAGGAAAGCTTAGTCACGCATTTTTAACTCTGTGTATATAGAATGACTCAGATCGAGGGGATCCCAGAGAATATAGACTATAGCACTTTAAATAGATACAGAAGGCGAAGCAGAAAATGTCACTATCTGTGCAGATCTTTGCAGAAATCAGAGGGTAAAATTTCATGTTGAACAGAGATTTTTTTTTTCCCTAATGTCATGTGCAAGCAGTTACTGGATTCCTGATTTTTGCACTATGCCTAGTGGATATTTTGGATTGCACCATAGGGCAAAAATCCTTAATCTCAAGAAGTTTAGTTTTAAGATGGAAAAGGAAGGAAGGAAGGAAGAATAGATAAGAGAAAGTAAAAGGGAGGGGAAGAGGAATAAGTGAAGGAAGGGAGGAAGTAAAGAACATATAATGTGACATACACTATGCTAAGGTGTTTTTAAGTTCATTTGCAACATTATAACACTGATTTAATTAAATAGGAAAAGCAGACAATTATGTGATAATTTTCTTTAAAGGTGATTATGTTGTCTAAGTTTTTTATTAGTAATTTTTAATGTATAACTTAGTGGGTCTCATTATAACATTTCCATATTTGCATTTCATTGTAAATTGCTCACATAATTTCCCCCTTACCCTCTCATGACCCTCTTCCCCCATCCCCACCCTCCCCAATGGTCTCCTTCTGCTTGCATGTCTTTTTGTGAGAATATTTATCTATATGTGTGCATCCTAATTTTAATATAAGTCCAAACATTTTTCTGTAGTGATGGATCTTTTTACATTCTCAGCAGTATTACATTAGTGATGTAGTCTGTTTGCATTAATGTTAGCATTTGGCATTATTACTATTTTTATTTTAGCTATTCTAGTAGGTTTTATTTTTTTCCCCATCTTCCCCTATTTTCCCAACATACTCATGAAGTTGTGCTATTTGGGAGGCAGAGGCAGGAGAATTGCAAGTTGAGATTGACCTCTTCCACTTCATCCCTCTTCACTGACTGGTGTCCCCATCCCGTCTTCTCTAATCTTCACTTCCCTCTGCTAGATCACTTAAAGCAAAGTACTAAACAATTAGATTTGACTTGAAGTGATCATTAGTGATTTAAATTAACAAAGGATTCCTAGAGAAGATTTATGTTGGGAAAAGATGATGCAATTTAGTTGCCTTTTATTTAATTTGTGGTAATTTTACCAATACATACACAAAACTTCTATTTCACTTACAGAATTTTATGAATGAAAAAAAAAAGGTCCTTTGCTTCCTGAATATGATAAGTGAAAGTCAAAACAAGCAAAATTTGACTTGTTGCTAAAGGTGCTTAATAACAACCTGACCCATATGTCTCTCTAAGAAGAAAGTGGATTTTTCTGTAGTCCTATGTTGTCATGTTGTTGTTGTTAGGTGAGATTGAGTTGGGTCCAACTCATAGTGACCCTATGTACAATAGATGAAACAGTACTGTTTCATGTGCCATGCCTGGAACTATGTCAGTGCTTCTCAGCTATTCATAGGGTTTTCAATGGGAAATTGTTTCGGGAGTGGGAGGGTAGGTCCTTCTCTTCTGGTCTACAGCACCTGGGGTTTCCAGGCAGTCTCCCATCCAAGTACTAATCAGGCCTGATCCTGCTTCGCTTCAGAGATCTGACAGGAATCAGATGCCAGGGTGGCATGGCTATTGCCATATTGACATATTGTCTCCCAAAATAGCACTTAATGGGAGAAGAAAAATTGAAACTGAGTACAAATAGTTATGATTGTTTTACTTATTTAAAATATATGGCTTTATGGGCATTTCAATGACTATTAGCTTCCCCAAGTGAAATGATCACAATTATATAATGTCTTCCACACTCAGAGAATCTACTTTATTCCAAATGGACATAAATCTGAGTTTTTCTGTTCATTTTAGGTTTTACCTAGTATATCATACTAATATCAATATTAATATGTGATAAAAATAAAGTATGTAATGCTGTAAGACAAATATTACATACATGCAACAAAGACTATCTTTACATCTTAATAACTGTAACACAGTTGAACACATGGGCCAGAATTTCTGTTTCTATGGTAAAAGAATCACAAGTAGTCTTGGTTCTGTGGATATTCTGCATAATTTTCTGTCACATCTTTCAAGTGATGCAGGAATATTTCCTGGGAAAGACATAGAGTTAAAAAACCTGAATTGTAGCGATTCATTGACCTGTGGAAACAGTATGGTGTAATGAGAAGTATGAAATCCTTGAAATTAGACATGACTCCAATTAGCTGGAGTCTTGACTCCATCTTGACAGGTCTCCAGTTAGCTAGAATCCCATGTGAATTTGGCAATTTTACTTAACATTATTGAGATCATTTCTCCATGGTTGAATCTAAGTGATAATCTCTACTTCACAGAAGCCTGAAGGACTGTCTAAATTATGCAATGTCCAAAACAAAAACAAAAACAAAAATGTTATATGAGAACTTCTCAGTATGCCTAACACATTTTACTGTTACTCTTTGGCTTCATCCAAGCTCATTAATTGTTAAGTTTCTAAATTTATCTCTTCATTGAAATAAGAAGGAATGTAAGCCAGATGAGCCATCTGTGGTTTAAAACATATCACTCGTATCCCTGGGTGCTGACAACAAAATGACACCTCTTTCTCCTTCCAAAAAGGACTCATGTGAGTAGGATCTCTACTTACCAAACCCATCTTCTAGTATTGTTGCATATGCTATGCTGGAGTCTCATGGAGCTTCTTTCTATGTTTCAAATGTGTCAAGTTCTTTTTGTCCACAGGCCTTGTGCACTTGTGGCTTCTTTTGTGCAGAATGATCATCCTTAATTTTATTCCTTGGCTGAATCCTCCCCCCAATTTTGATCCCCATTCAAATTTTACATGTTATTCGATGCCTCCTTTGACTGCATATAAAGTAGCCTCCCAGGTTCTTCTGGCTCATCAGATTTTATATTAGATTAATGATACTCATCATCACCTGCAATCATTTATTTATTTGCTGGTTTGTATTCTGTCCTCAATTTTCTCAATTTAGAGGGATTTCTTAATAAAATTTTGAATGGCAAAAGAGAAAAGAGGTTTCTGACAACGATTACCAAATCTTTTAAGTAAAGATATGCATAGCACACTCCAAATTTGTATGCACCCAGAATAGGAAGCACTTTGACAAAGAAACATACTAATCTTTTGTTTTTCAAGATCCTGGAAACAAGCAAACCAAAAAAGCAGAAGTCTAAATGATCAATGGGGCAAAAAGAAAGAAAAATTTCCTAAGCAAAGATATTTTCAGCAAACAAGAGAGATGAGAAACTATTGTGAATTTGAGAAACCAAAGGGAATTTAGCTTAGATGAAGGAGGGTGTGCAGAGGAAGAGTAATGTGAGACAATGCTCGAGAATAAACTGAAGGAAATGAGGATAGTGTTATCTAGGAACATCGAATAATTGATGTGAAAATAACTCCGGACAAGATAAAGAATGATTTGAGTATAAGGCATTCATTTAGAAGCAAAGAGAAACAAAAAGAAGGGCTCAGAACATTGGTTCCATGGAAAACCATGGGCCTGAGATAATGAGCCTCTGCTGAAAACAAGCTCTGTGATTTTGAATAAGTCACTATGGACTGCAGACATTTTAAGGAATAAGAAATTGAATTGGTGAGTTTTAGATTCTTTGTCTGGTTTAAAATTCTGGGTACAAACAAATTAGTCTAGCAATTGCCTGCTGTTGATTTTTGTAAAAACTTTCACATAAATGATATTTACGAAAATCTAATCCTAACCATTCTTTCATAATTCATCTCATTAATGCTTATCAACTATTTAGACCTCCCTTTATTATAGAAGAGTATCTTCAAGCTATTTATAACCCAAGTTAAAACAAAGATAAAAATTTCCCTGGACTGAGGATGTAGCTCATTGGTAGATCACTTGCCTAATGTGTGTTCAAGACTCTGGGTTTGATCCCCCGCACCACAAGAGTTTCTGTGCCTAGTGTATAACCTAATTGTTTGCTTTTGGTTCTTTATATTAATATTGGAACCTAACCTAAGCTCTACACTCATATCATAGTCTGAAAACACTCATCTAATATTATATCTCAAAAACATAAATGCATATTTCTAACATGAAGAGAAATCGATGAACAAAAGTAATCCTGATTGAGGTCACATCAGCAGTTTCAACAAATCAACAAAGGAATTAAAGGGAATGAACTTGGTTCCTTCCTAATAGCATTTCAGCTTGTTCCCATATTGCTCTCTTTTTTTCTGTTATTATGCAGTTAATGCAATCTAATTCAGTAATGTCTTCTGAATGATTAAGCCATTTATGATTGAACCTGATGAAGGAAATGAGAAAAGCCTCTTAAAGATCTAAATAGAATAATTCCTATTAACTTCTGCAAATCACAATCAGAATGCTATTGAAGTCTACATTTTACTCAGACACAAATACTTCCAGAATTGAGACATTTTCATCAATATTTGTAATAGAACTTAGAAAGGAAATTAGAACTGCTGACAGTATAACTATTTTTAAGGAATGCAGAATTTTCTCTTTAAGTGATATTTTATGAAAATCTGAGTGTTCCCTCTGTAAGAACAAGAAGTCAAAACACTGGACCAATCAAGATTATTGCTAGTTCTCTTCCATTTATGAGGGTGAGAAAATAACCTTTTTAGATTAGGTAGAATCTGCTATGTTATCTCGTTCAGAAGAATTCATATTATGAAAATTGTAGGAAGGAGCATTAATCTGTAAATAATTAGCTTGAATTCTACCCACCTTCTGATTTCTGGTGCTGAGGATTGAACCTAGGGCCTTGCTAAGCACATACTCTATCCCTAAGCTACAACTCAGTCCCTTATTTACACTTTTTAGAAAATACATTTTTAATCATTTTTAATATTCATGAACATGTTCCCTCATAGACACCACTTTGCCAAATATTAACCTATTTGAATAATAAAAAGGAATTAATTGTTTTGGTATGCTTACTTATGTTAGTTAATGGTTGGAACATGTTTTCACAACTCAGTTCACACTCCTAAGTGGTTTTCACATGGCAAAAGGTTAGATATACACATTTAAAAAAAATTTTTTTTAAATAGTAACATATATCTGTGCCCCAGCATGTACAAGTAGGAGCAATAGTCTAGCCTTCATTCTAGGTTCAGTTGATGCCAGAGCAAATCTGCCACTGCATGCTCTTGGGTGGAATATTCATTGCTTGTAAAACAACAAGTCTATTTTATGCTGTAATGAGGCAATATTATATAATATTTATGATATTTTACATGGATGTTGCTTATTTATGTATATTTGTATAAATATTATTTTTACTTGTTATTGTTAGGTGCCGTGGAGTCGTATCCAACTCATAGTGACCCTCATAGGGTTTTCAATGGCAGACTGTTTCGGGATTGCCTTGGGAGTGGATTGCCAGGTCCTTCTCCCATTTTTGTGGTGCTGGGAATTAAACTTGGGACCTCAGAGACTGCAGTGCAGCGCTCTACCAACTGAGCTAAATCCCAGCCCCTATTTTTACTTAGGTGAAATGAATTACTTTAAAAAGTACATTTTATACAGGTAAATAGAGTGATTTCCATTAAATTTTTAAAAATGATGCATAAGATCTATCAGGATTCCTGTGAAGTGATACTACCTACTAAGACCTGTGAATACTTCACTGAGTATTGATAGAATGGAATCTATATTAAATTAAAAAAATGCAGTAAGTCCCATTCTTCCACATTGTTTCTCTAAGTAAGAATGTGTGATTTATGTTTTACATGCAGATCTACCCTTAAACACAGGCACGAAGTGCTTTTGCCTCTAGTTCTATGCCTGGGATCTTGGCATTTTGGAATATCTTCCTTTAAAATGTTCTAAGTTTCTCTCCATTATCAGAGATAGGAGCAGGCTGACAGTGCCCTCTGCGTAGGATTCCCCAAGTTTAGGCTGTGGTTTGTGTAGCCTCTGAGGAGCTCTTCAACACTTTGACCCATGTGTGAAGTTGGATGAGACCCTTGGGAGCTGGGAAACTTATGCTTATGGAGTTGTCCAAGGGCCTCCATTATTAGCACAGTGTTTCTTTCACAGGTTTTTGTTAAATTGGATTACTAGTATGGTTCTGGTAGTGTTAATTTGGTGGCACAAAGTTTTTAAGAGAGGAGCACCATGAAAAAGTTTTATCTAAGGTCGTGAATATTCTAGGGACAATCCTGATTGTCTTCCAGTAATAAACCTTATTTGTTGATAAAAAATCATATAATCTTCTATATGTTCTACATATTTCAACAATAGATCTAAGATTCTTGACAAGATACAATGTCAGGATGAAGCAAACATAAAGAACATAAAAGTAAGTCTTTTGGTTTCTTTCATCAAAATAATATAGGTTGATGTTACTAAACATTAAACTCTATTCCAACACTACTCTGGGAAGTTATAGTACACATCAAAGGAAGCATATGCAATTAGAAAAAGAATTGAAATCTGTGCAATTGATACAATGATGTTCTAGTAAACTATTACTCTATAACAAGCCACTCCAAAACCCTGTGGATTAGAGCAGCAGCAATTATTTATTTTGCCCACAACTCCTTAATTTGGATAAAGTTAATAAGGATTGGCTTTCATTATTTCATGTAGCCTCAGAGTGAGCTGGTCAAATAGGGCTGAACCATCCACTTCCAAGGTAGTTCACTTACTTTGTGAACAAAGCTGGTACTAGCTATTGGCTGGTAACTCAGTCAAGGTTGTCAACAGCCATCAGATACTCCTTTAATGGCCTTTTGCTAATTCTGCATGCACCATGACAGTTAGATTATGAAAGTGAGTTTTCCAAGTGAGAATAAGTAGATCCTGTCAGCATCTTCATGACCAGGTATAGAAATTAGTTCAGCACCACTTGTGGGATATTTTTTGGTCAAAGCAGTCACAGAGTTCCTACCTATCATTCAAAAGGAAAAGACAGACTCCCTTTACAATGATCACAATATCAAAATATCCATGGCTTTAATTTACCACAGGTAGACAAACAAGTAGCTTCAAAAATGCTGTGCATATCATTGTTTGATTCCTAGAAATTGTTTAGAACCCAAAGAAAATTATTCCATTCTAAGCAGTGTAGTGTGACAAAAGGAAACCTAAAACACCTTTGTCCCTGAGATTCCATCTCACTCTAATAACAATGGCCAATATCAACAAAACAGCTTCAAGCAAATGATGGTGGAGAACAAGGAACTCTTTTGCTCTGCTGGTGGGATTATAAAGTACTTCAACCACTTTGGAAACCAATATGGAGATACCTTAAAGAACTAAAAATAGAACTGCCATATGACCCAGCTATACCACTCATGGGAATATACCCAAATAATAAGTCATTAAACCACAGGGACACCTGAACTTCCATATTTAATGCAGCACTCTTCACAATCGCAAAGGTATGGAATCAACCAAGATGTCCATCAACAGAGGAATGGTTAAAAAGTTGTGGTATATATATTGTTGTTAGGTGCTGTGGAGTTGGCATCTGACTCATAGCAACCCTGTGTACAACAGATGAAACACTATTGTCCGTGCTTCTCTGCTATTCATAGGATTTTCAACGATGGATTGATATTTTGGGAGTGGGTTGCCAGGTCTTTCTCCCAAGCCTATAGTATCTGGTGTTCCCAGGTGGTCTCTCGTCCAGGTACTAACCAGGCCCGACCCTGCTTAGCTTCAGAGATCTGATAGATTGGACACCACAGGGCTGCAGGCTTGGTATATATACACAATGGAATATTACTCAGCAATTTGCAGCAAATTGATGTAAGTAGAAAATATTATCATAAGCGAACAAATCCATTGCCCTAAAAGAGAAATATCATATGTTCTGACTCATATCTGGGAGCGAAAGCTGACTTTTTTGTTAGAAAAACTATAAATACATAGATATATAATAAGGAACAATCAGGGTTATCTAAGAAAAAGTATAGGTAGAGTAGAGAGAAGAGGGGATGGGGGAGCAAAGATTGTGGAAGGGGGAGTGGGGAGGGGAACAATACAGAGGGTTAAAGGGGAAGAGGACAATCTCAAGTTATATGATGCAACTACATGAATACTTGGAGAAAAAAACAGGACTGTTAACACACAATTGCATATGATTTTTACCACACTTTAATCAAAGGGTTTCAAAAATTATGTAAGTGCAACCAAAAACAATATAATAGGTCCACAATGGAAATACCAAAACCCTTATTATTCTGTACCCCACTAACATTTACTAATAAAAAAAAAAGAGTCTGTGAAGATGTCCAACCAGAAAATAAAATTTCCTCTATGGAAATGAGATAGCAGAAAGATTGAAAAATCTTCACTTAATTTTTTTTTTTTTTTTTTTTGGTGGTACTGGGAGTTGAACCCAGGGCCTCACGCTTGCATGCTCTGCAAGTGATGGACCACTGAGCTACACCCCCAGCCCATTTTTTTTTTTTAACTTTTGGAGACAAGGTCTCACTAAGTTACTCAGACTGCCTCTGGTCTCGAACTTGCGATCCTCCTGCCTCTGCCTCCCAAGCCACTGGGATTATTCACTTACGTTTTTCAAGTGTATGAACAGCTACATTTCCCATTTGTTTAATTTCAAGGAATTTTCATATTAGTTGCAAATATGATCATACTAACTGATACAGTCATTTGTTGTTGTTGTTTGTTGTTAGGTGCCGTCAAGTCGGTATCCAACTCATAGCGACCCTCATAGGGTTTTCAATGGCTGACTGTTTCAGGATTGCCTTGGGAGTGGATTGCCAGGTCCTTCTCCCATTTTTTACGGTGCTGGGAATTGAACTCAGGACCTCAGAGACTGCAGTGCAGCACTCTACCAACCCCTACAGTCATTTTAGACATATAGAAATGGAGGACCAACCAATAAAAGAGATTTTTCAAATATTTAAATAGCTGCTTAGTACCACAAACTTAATCTAGTCTTCTTTGATCCATATAGTTTTCTCTCTATGTCTGTATTTCACAACTGATTTTGATCACATGCTACATTTCTCTTAATATCTTATGTTGAGGAAATTGATGAAATATTTGTTTGAATAAGGTAGGTATAAAGTAAGGGAATAAATTAAGGTATGTGAAATGCCAAAAAAAAAATTCTTCTTTAAAAGTTAAATAAATAAACCAGCAGGTGCAGTGGCACAGTACTGGAATCCCAGTGAATTGGGAGGCAGAGGCAGGAGGATCACAAGTTTGAGGTCTGAAGCAGCATGTGTAATTTAGAGATTCAAGATAAAAAGTCAAAAAGAGACTGCACATGAACCTCAGTGATATAGCTTGAAAGTATGCATGAAGCCCTAGGTTCAGCCCACCAGTAAAAAAAAAAAAAAGTTAAGTACAATTATTTGAAGATACATTTTCATACTGAACTTCTCACTCATGTCCTTTGTAAGGAAAAAATCACACAAAATGTCTAGGTCAAATCCCAGTGATTGAATCATTTGAAGATCTGCAGAAGTCAGGTCTGCAAAGTTTCAGCATGCAGTTTGGTGTTTTCACTTTGAAATGTCTGAGAATTACTTTTAAATTTGAAAATTCCGCCTAAAGCCTTTTTAAACAGATTCTTCTAAATTCAATAATTTCCTATTCATCATTAATTGTCTTTTGGAAAAGGATATAAACGAGTTTTACCAAAGGCAAGTGGACTCAATTACAAGTTCTTCCTATACCAAAGCACATTTATGAGCAAATAATAATGCTGCCTAAGTATAAGAAGGCGTTGAAAATTTAAAAAAAATTGTAAAGAATCCTTAATATTGACATAGTAAAGATTAAAACTAACACTATTTCTAACAAAATGCATCATGTTAATCCATTCATTCATTCATGCATTCACTGGGAAAGGACTTGTGTTGCAATCTATTAGCTAATAATAGTAGCTAAAATTAATACTTTTGGTTTTTATTTGCTTCAAACGTCAAGTTGCATTTGCAAGCATCATCTCATTTATGGTTCACCATGACCTTATCACTATGTTTCTGGAATAATTCCTTTTCAGAAATGAAGATGTTGCCCAAACTGCAATAGTGCTTTCTGCTCAAAAATGAACCCACTAGGGAATAAAGATGCAAAGAATGGCCGGCTATGGTGGCGCGCGTATGTAATCCCAGTGACTCGGGAGGCGGAGGCAGGAGGATAGCAAGTTGTAGACCAGAGGCAATCTGCATAATTTAGTGAGACCCTGTCTCAAAAAAGTAAAAAAAAAAAAAAAAAAAAAAAAAAAAAAAAAAAAAAAAAAAAAAAAAAAAAAAAAAAAAAAAAAAAAAAAAAAAAAAAAAAAAAAAAAAAAAAAAAGAAAAGAAAAGAAAAGAAAAAAAATTGGCTGAGGGTGCAGCTCATTGGTCTAGCATTTGCAAAGCGGGCAAGCCCAACGTCCTGAGTCCAACCATCACTACTGCAAATACATACATACATACATACATAAAAATACAAATAAAAAAAACTTTTAAAAAGATGCAAAGGATGTTGTCTAAAAAAGATACAGCATGACACAATTTCATTTTTAATTATACGTGTTCATTTTCTATGAAGAATTTCTCTGAAAGATTTTTCTTTCATCACTCTCAAATGCCATTCAGGCAACAGGCAGGAATCTTCAGGTGAAGAAAAACAGAGCAAAATGGTAGAGAGAAAAAAATATAATTCTTGACTTTTGATGTTCAAATTTGCAGATGAGACCTAAGACAAAAGATTTGAAACATATGTCAGAGCTAGTTTCCTACAACTAGTAAGTTTTACCTAGGCTACAGATAAAGAGAATCAAATTTGAAATAAATGAAACTTGATGTTTCCTTTTTCCTCTTTTTTTTTTTTGCAGTACTGGAGGTTGAACCCAGCGCCTCCTGCTTGCATGCTTTGCAAGTGCTGGACCACTGAGCTGCTACTTCCAGGCCTTTTTTGTGGTTGTTTTTACTTTTTGAGACACGGTCTTGCTAAATTTCATGGACTGCCTCTGGTCTCGAACTTGTGATCCTCCTACCTCTGCCTCCCAAGCCCCTGGGATTACAGGTGTGTACCACCATGCCTGGATGAAACTTGATGAGTTTATATGTAGGAACTCTGAACTCTGGCAGTTATTCCTCTGAGTATGGTCTGCAAGTGAGAAAACAAGAGATATATATGCCTGGGGGACTTTGGGAACCAGGGAATAGAGAGAACTTGTGCTGAATTCCCATCTCAAGCCCAATGAGATGAAGAGATTTCAGCTTGCCTTCATGTAGAGGGGCAAATAATATGTATATATGGTGTGGGTGCCTAGGCAGAAGGACCATATATCCCATATAAACTCTATCTCCCATTTTACATCAGTTAACAAAATACCATCATGAAGGACAATAACAGGAAATATTAATCACTGCGGGAATCCTATTTTTCTTTCTTTTTTTTTTTCTTTGTTGGGATTGAACAAGGACTCCACTTATGCTAGGCTAGTGTTCTACTACTGAGCTACATGCCCCCAGGCGGGGAATCTGTTTTTTTTTTTTTCCCCCTGTATTTGAACTTGGTGAAACACCATTCTGCAGAATTCTATAGAATGGTAGTGTCTAATCTTGATTAAGTCAGGATTCTCCTCCTTATTTTGCCTATGATTATATCTAACTTGTTGAGGGTAACTATGATTTCAATCAGTCAAGGAAAAAGAAAGAACAGTGATGTTTGGTCATTAGTGTTGTCAACTATCTTTGACAGAGATAGCTTTGATCTCTGCTCCCCATGTGTCTAAAAGCTTGTCCTGCTATGGGGTCTTGTGTGTTACTGTGATGCTAAAAGCTATGCCACTGGTATTTCAGATACCAGCTGGGACATGCATGGTAGACAGGTTTCAGCTGAGCTTCCAGACTAAGACAGACTAGGGAAAGGGACCCAGCAGCCCTCTCCTGAAACAATTGTCATTGAAAACTCTATGAATAGCAGAGAAGCATTGTCATATAGAGTGCCCAAAAGTGAGCACCCTAGGCTGTAAGGCATTCACAAAATGACTAGAGTAGGCATTCACAAAATGCCTCCTCAAAGTAGAGTTGATCTTAATAATGGGAATAGAGTACAGCCCCTGAGACCTCCATTTGCTGATGTGGTGCAACTCAAAATGAGAAGAAACACAGTGGCCACAAAAATGAAAGTAGCTTCAATATTGTTTTTGATAAAATACTTACTGTAAATACACCACACACATGCCCACATGTGTATATATGTAGTCATATTTTAAAAAATCAGTAGTAGGCAAAAAAGAAAGTAAAACATAATATCTCACATATTCCAGGCACTTCTATGTACATAGGTACAATATAGATATACTACTTCAACACCATTTTAAATATGGTTGTAAACAGAGCACCAGGACAGGTCTTTACTGCTTGAAATCAATGCACAAAATGAGACTTTTCCCTTGGTTTCACCCAGAAGCATCATGGGTAAGCATGGAGTTTTAGCACAGTGGTCAAGTGCTGAGCAAGTGGTGAAACACTGAACCAGAATTCTCTTGAAAATACTGGTTAAGGACCAAAATGTTAAAGCATGGAGCAGTTTGAGTTCTGAGGTACCACTGTATTTTAATATATTCATCTGAGATAACAAAACTTAAATCAATATAATATACTGTTTGCTTTTAATCTGCATAAATTACTGCTCTTCAACTTAACTTTCCTGATTAAATGTAATAAACTTTTTTCAACAATAAAAATAAAGCTTAGTCATAGTTTCATTAGATGTGTCCTCTTTCAGTATGTGGCTGAATGATAACATACTTTGCCTTTCTTCTAATAATGTACCATTTATTCATTGCATGAATCACTAGGTAAAGTATATTCCTAAGAAGAAAACAGAATAATTACCTCAAAATTATCATGAATGTTGTTTAAACAAATGTATATAAATATTGGCACAATATCAAAATCATAGCAGCTAAAATATAAATCTTTAAGAAAAAAATATGATAGCCCACTGTAAAGTAGGATATAATGCAGGTGATCACCTGGACATATTTTTATAAGACCAATTTAAACAATTACACAAGTGATATATGTAGAAGACCTAAACCCCTGAGCATATTATATATCTTAAAAAATTGGAGAACTGGTTCATGGGAGAGTAGGTCCTTGTATGTACTATCAGGAGATAAAACTAAGATCAGTAAAGGAAGTTACACAGAAAAATGTAATGGCTCTGAAATATATTGGGTCCAAAACATCTGTAGGTCAATCAAAATTGCCTAGTCACTGAGCTACTGGATAAGATGGAGAAACAGAGACCAAATTTGCACTCTTATCTGAAACAGTGAAAATGTTGACAAATAAAAGCTAGTAATGTGTAAGAAAATGGCTTTAGGCAACAAAGAACAGTAGTTGCTTAGAGGAAACAAATGAGATAAGCTGTATAATATGGCTTCTTCTTAGTGCCTTCAAGGACAATATACTGTTTAAACAACAACTGCAAAATGTAATGCGATTTTAAACACATGTAAAAGTAAAATTATTTTGTTTTTATTTATTTATTGAATTTTTTATTTTGTGAAAAAAGTGAGTTTTTAATTAGAGATAAGAGACAGTATGTGCTTTAGATTTAAGCATAGCTATTCAGAGAGAAAAAAAGAGACATCCAACATGTGGATGCAGGCTTCTCAAGAGAGAATCAATTAAGAAAAGAAATCATAGTACACATCCAAGGAATAGATGTGGGATTCTTAAGAGAGTTACTGTAAAATGTATTTTAATCACAGCATAGAAATGTGGAAAGAAATAGAAGTACATTGTGAGGCCAGTATTTGGTATGGACTGTGACAAATGAAAGATGCATATTGTAAATGATAAAGCAAATACAAAAATAACAAAGATTTATAACAATCAACTATGGGGCAGATACAAAACAAATACATGCTGATAGATTAAAATATAACCAGACCAATAAATAAATTAAGTGTAAATAGTCTAACTATTCCAACTATGTCAGAGATGGTCTGATTTGATGAAAAAGAAAGTAAGACTCAATTCTATGCTATGTAAAAGAAATACACTTTAAACATAAATACATAAATATATTAAAATAGAAGAATGGAAAAAGAATATGCCAATCAAAACAAACAAACAAGCAAACAATAAAACCAAACCTACTATACCTATAACAATGTTAGAGAAAAAATATTTTAGAGGACGGAATACTAAGGGAGAAGGAAGGTTGTATTATAAAGATAAAATGTCAATTTATTTAAAAGGATATAATCTTATTTATGCACTCATAGCATCAAAATACATGAAGTAAAAAATAGAACTTTTGTGGCCGGGCGTGGTGGCGCACGCCTGTAATCCCAGCGGCTCGGGAGGCAGAGGCGGGAGGATTGCAAGTTCGAGACCAGAGGCAGTCTGCGTAATTTAGCGAGACCCTGTCTCAAAAAGTAAAAAAAAAAAAAAAAAAAAATGGGCTGAGGTGCAGCTCAGTGGTCCAGCACTTGCAGAGCATGCAGGCATGAGGCCCTGGGTTCAACCCCCAGTACTGCAAAAAAAAAAAAAAATAGAACTTTTTTCTCTTTTTTTATTAGAAATTTCTAATGTACATCATAATGTAATTCATTTTGACATGCTTCTCATTGTGACAATTTTCATATATGCAATGTGATAAACATTATTCATATAGGTTACCCCTTACCCTCCCCTATGTTTTCCCCCCTTCCCCCCTTCCCATCTAAGTTTCCCATCCAAGTCTTTTCTATCTTTTACTATGTAGTATTTTTCTATATGTCCTTGGGTTCCATTTCTGTTTAAGATAGAAACTTTAGGAGAAATACAATAAATGCATAATTGTAATAAGATATTTAATTGACTTCTCTCCATAATTGACAGAACAAGCAGATTGAACATTAGTAAGTATAAAGAGCCTGCAGCCATAGCCCTGTAGCATCTAATCCTGTCAGATCTCAGAAGCTAAGCCTGGGCCTGGTTAGTACCTAGATGGGAGACCGCCTGGGAACACCAGAAGCTGAAGGCTTGGGAGAAGGACCTGGCAACCCCCTCCCAAAAATCAATCTGCCGTTGAAAACCCTATGCACAGCAGAGAAGCACTGATAATAGTGTTTCCCCTGTTGTACAGAGGGTCACTATGAGTCAGATACTGACTCGACGGCACCTAACAACAACAACAACAAGTATAAAGAAGATTTGAACCACACTACTATGCCACTTAATAGGAGAAGGACATGGCAATCTACTCCCAAGGCAATCCCGAAAGAATCAGCCATTGAAAACACTATGAGGGTCGCTATGAGTTGGACGCAAGTCGATGGCACCTAACAACAACAACAATTATGCAACTTGATTTAGTTGGCATTCACAGAATATTTCTCCTCCAAATGATAAAGCACACATTATTTTTAAATGGACACAGAAACTATGCCAAGATATACCACATTTTGGGTAAGAGGGCATTTTTCAATAAATTTGAAGGGATTCAGACTATATTCTCTGTATATAATTTATTCAATTTGCTGGTATATTCTCTGGCCACACTATTTAAATTAGAAATGAATGATATTTGGTTATTACTCAGCAATGAAGAAAGGATTTCTGATCTTTTACTTCTATTTAACAGTGTAGTGGAACTTTCAAATACAGCCAGACAAGAAAAACATAAAGGATCCTGATAAAAAAATGAAGAGGTAAAATTGTCTATTCTCCAGGTAAGAATGCTTTTCTATAACTTGGATGCTACCTACAAAACTTAATGGAGCCAGGTGAGGTGGTGCACACCTGTAGTCCCTGCACTAGGGAAGCTGAGGCTGGAAGATTGAGAGTTTAAATCTAGCCTGGGCTACAAGATTAGACCCTGTCTCAAAACAAACAAACAAAATTAATGAAAGTAATAAAATGAATTTGTTGTCAGATATAAGATCAATACACAAAAATCTATTTGATTTCTTTGTATTAGAATCAAACCTTTTTTAATTTGAACATTTAAAAACACCACTTACTATAGCATCAAAATATGAATACTTAGGGTAAATGTAACAAAGTATATGAAAGAGCTATATATCAAAATCCACAAATTATTGTTCAGATAAACTATAGTGTGCCTAAACAAATGGAGGAATATACCATGTTCATGTATGTGTCAGAACACAGTACTTTTAAGATGCTAATTCTATCCTAATTCACTTATAGTTTCAACAAAATCCAAATCAAAACCCTAATAGTTTATTTTGTTGTTGTTAGAAATTGACCAACTGTATAATTCCTGTGGAATTCCTGATTGCATAATTCCTGTGGAAATTCAAAAGACCCAGAATATCAAACATAGTATTGAAAAGGAATAAAACTAGTGGACTGACACTATCTCATATCAAAACTTGAAATTTTACTGCAATGAAATAAAAAGTCCAGAAAGAGATCCACACATTTATGAATAAATGTTTTGCCAAACAGAAACAAACAAACAAACAAACAAACAAAAACCAAGGAAACAAATAAAAAACAGAAGAAAACCTCAGTGGAGAACTGATAGTCTTTTAAACAAATAGTGCTATGACAATTGGACAATTGGATATTCATGTACAAGATAAACTTTCATATACCTCTCATGACATGTTCAAAAATTAAATGAAATGTATTATACCTTGGGATACAAAACAAATCATATGAGACAAGCTCTTAACCTTGATTAAAGATTTTTTGTTTTTGGCTGTGATACCAAAAACGTGGCCATAGAACTTTATAAAAAAGAAAAAATTTAAGAGAATTAAGGTACAAGACAAAGACCAGAAGAAAATATTTATAAAACAAAAATTGAGGGCCGGGCATGGTGGCACATGCCTATAATCCCAGTGGCTGGGAAGGCAGAGGCAGGAGGATCGCAAGTTTGAGACCACAGGCAGTCTGCATAACTTATGGAGACCCTGTATCAAAAAGTAAAAAAATGGGCTGAGGGTGCAGCTCAGTGGTCCAGCACTTACAAAGCATGCAAGCATGAGTCCCTGGTTCAACCCCCAGTACTGAAAAAAAATTGACAAAAAGTTTGTATACAGACTATATGAAGAACTCTCAAAATACAATAAAAAATTACAAAGGTAAAATATTTCACAGGAACTTCAATAAAGAAAATATTACAGTATTGAGTAATCTTATAAAAGGGTATTGAAGTCTATTAGCCAGGGAGAAATCATGAATTAAAACCAAAATGATATATGAAAAAAAAATCTATTAGAATGGACAAAATTTAAAATCTGAAAATACCAAATGTGGCAAAGATGTGCAGAAGAACTGGAACTCATAATCTTCTGGTGGCAAAGTATAATAAACATGACCACATGACCTGTTATAAAATCTTCTATATCATTCCACACTGAGGTATTTACCCCATAGACGTCAATTCATTTGTATATCCAGGTACTTGTTTAACAATGTTCAAGGTGCCTATATGATAGACTCAAACTAGAAACAACCCAAATGCTCACAGATGAATAAGTAAAGAAAATTGTGGCCTGTTCGTATAATGGAACACGATATAGCAGTAATATGGAATAAATACTTCTGTTTTTGTTTCTTCTTCCTTCCTTCCTTCCTTCCTTCCTTCCTTCCTTCCTTCCTTCCTTTCTTTCTTTCTTTCTTTCTTTCTTTCTTTCTTTCTTTCTTTCTTTCTTTTTTGTGGTACTGGGGGTTGAACCCAGGGCTTTGCGTTTGCATGCTTTGCAAGTAATGGACCATTGAGCTGCACCCCCAACCCATTTTTTGTTTACTTTTTTGAGACAGGGTCTCCCTAAATTATGCAGACTGCTTCTGGTCTCGAAATTGCGATCCTCCTGCTTCCACTTCCGGAGCCCCTGGGATTACAGGCATCCCCCACCGCTCCAGGCTGGAATAAATTCTTGATATACACAAAATAATTATCATCCATGTAAGAAAAATGTATATACTTTGTGATTTCACTTATATAATTCTATGAAAAGCTTACTAATATATAGTGAAAGGAAGCAAATCACTGGCAGTGAGTAGAAGAAAGAAGAAAGGGAGTAGTCACAAAAAGAGCACAGGGAAACTTGCCTGAGTGATGGATATGTTCATTATCTGAAGTGTGATTATATTGTCATAAGTGTATAATTATTTCAAAGCTTATCTAATTGTACGCCTTAAATATATACAGTTAATTGAATTCAGTTATACCTCAGTGAAGCAGCTGAAACAGACCAAAAGCACTTCCTAGTCAATGAGGTATGATCTTAGATGGAATGAATTGAGGTAGAGTTGTAAGTAAATATATTAAACATAAACATGATGTATAGTATGGCTATATTGTCCTTATTATATTTTTCAGCAATGACATTCTATGATTACAGCTTCACAGTGAGCTGCTCATTTTCAAATGTTCTCTCCATTTGAGATTTGAATTTTCCTGTGGATAAATTGTAAAGGTATATTTCCATTTCAGGAGGAATGAAAATGGTTCTAATATGTGATTCTAAAACCCATGATTCAATCCAAATGTTTTTACCATTAAGATATAGAAAGTCTCTGGTTCAAAACTGAGAAAATATAATGAAATAAGATGAAGAGGATAAAATGAAATAGAAAAGAAAAAAGAAAAGGGAAGAAAAAGAAAACAACCGTGAGAGAACCATTTACCTGCCTGTTTTGGATGACAGAGTACAGCTATTTTCCCTCCCATTAATGGCCTTGCTATTTGTCATCACATTTGGAATAGGGAGTGAGTGATTCTTTTGGATGTTATAGTACACTTTCATACATTATTAGGGATGTGAATTCACATCCTTTTTTTGGATTAAGCCATGCAAAAAGTGTGCCACGTGAAGGACAACTTGTACATTTTGGATAAAAATCACTGCATAGTGTAGAAATCAAAAATTTAAATTGTAAAGAGAATCATGTGGCTTAATTGTACATAAATAAGATCTGTAGTTTATTCAGCAAATTTAACCCTGGCTAACTAATAATTCAGTGGTCTCCTTCCTGTTAAGATTAAAAGTCAAAAGCTCAGACCAAAAGAATTAAGCCAGCCCACACCTTCTAATTCCTGAAAACCCCCAAGTTTCTAACTGAAGTATAAGATAGTATCATCTGAATCTAAAACAGAGAAATATTAGGTAGCTGTATATACAGTGCCATCTCCAAGGATTTAAGTAATAAAAAAACCCTTCAGATATGAGGCTGGAAATTGCTGGATTCATGTTAATGATGGTGTGCACTTAGCATTTTAGAAAAGGATTTTATTACTGTTTAAAAGCAGCACTATATTAAATCCTCAAATTAGCTTGTGTTCTGTTTCGAATCTAATTATCTTTATGTAGGGCAAGAGTCCAACAAGCCAGGGGCAAAATCTTACCTTTCTAAATGGAAGCTTGAATGTAGAAAATGATGGACCACTGTGCTAAACAGTGATTACTACAGAATCCACCTGGGACTGGGGTGAACTGGTGCAAACCATGAAGGCATTGCCTGCCTGCTCAATGGTAGACAGGCAGGTCCATTTTTTCTTGACATTTGGTACTGCTCTCCTCTTTCTCAGAATATAATAACTATTATTTTCTTACTTTTCAAAATTCCTTTTGGATATTCTCTTCTAACTCAAGAACAAATTCTAGTTGTCGCCTCTTTTCTGGCTTTTGTAAAGATCAAATATTCATCTTTTCTGGGCAAAGCATGTATTCACTGATCTAATAATTTTCATTTCCTTTTATCTTCAGCTTTTATGATCTGTCATTTCTCCCTGGTATTTTTTAAACTATAGAACCGATCATAGTGACCAAACAAGTGTGGGAAAGATGTGCATGTAATGTGGCCATACAGAAATAAACCTAGCTGAGAAAATATTACTGAAAGGAATGTTCTTTACCTGACATATCTACTCTAGATTGTCTAAGTATTTAACGGGACAGTTAGTAGTCTATAAAATGGCTAATGGTTTTCTTCTTCCCAGGATTCTATAAAAAAGAAGAGTTAATTAAATAAGATTAAAAGTACATCATGGAATTTATATAAAGTTTACTATCAACATGTGGGTAAGCAACAAAAATTTTACACATGGTGGTTTTATATTATCCCCAATTTTCCCCAATTATGAAACTGGTAACTATCTTTAGGCAGGTGTTTTTTACAGGACCTTCTTTATTACTTTGTAAATTTGATGAATATTTATTGAACAATCTTTGCATGTTAGGTGTTATGAAAACCACTAGAGATACAGTGTAAATGCTGCCTTTCTTGTGGAAATGAGTCTAGTGAGGAAAAAGGATAATGTACAAACAAATAGAAGATTAAATACAGTAATGACAACTTGTGATAAACCCTACAGAGAAGAGAAGCAAAGTTCTGCAGTACGTAATACTAGGGAGGGACGCTGCTGTCTATAGGGTATTTTGAGAAAAGACCTTTGAAGTAGGTAAAAAAATGATACTAAGCTCAAATCTGATTAGTAAGAAATAGCTGGAAAAATGATGAGAATAGGAAGAATCATCTAAGGAAAAAAGACAAAAATTAGAAGACCCTTTTAGGGCTGAGTTTTATACATTCCAGGAAATGAAAGAATATGGAGCGTCTTAATTTTTAAGTGTTGAAGAAGGTAAGAGCTTCGCAGATAATAAGAGGAGAGGAGGAGGGACTGCAAGAGACGAGCATGAGTTGGTTAAGAAGCATGCTTGACCCATGCATATTTAGACATTTCTATATACTGGTGCCTGCAGCCGTGCTGCTGTGGCATCTGATACAATCAGATTCCAGAAGCTAAGCAGGGTCAGGCCTGGTTAGTACTTGCGTGGGAGACCGCCTGCCAACACCAGGTTCTGTAGGCTTGGGAGAAGAACTTGGCAACCCACACCCAAAATCAATCAGCCATTGAAACCCCTATGAATAGCAGAGAATCACTAACAATAGTGTTTTGCCTATTGTACGTAGGGTCACTATTAGTCAGACACCGGCTCTATGGCACCTAATAACCTAATGTATGGATAGATTCATACCTGACTCTGTAGATACAGTCCTGAGTCTCATTCCTCATTATGTGTCCCACTGAGATAATGCTTCTTATTATTAGTTACTATTCCAGGTTTTGCAGGTGACAACATATACTAGCATAATCTCAAGAAGGCAATTTAATCTATATTCACAATAAGTTTCGATTCACTTTAATGATCTTTTTTATTAATTATATGGCTAATTTGTTCCACACAATCATTGCTAGACATTTACTTCAAAATTTATAGCCTTTCTCCTTTTCCACACTAAGAACATAAAAAAAAAAAATAGAAATAAAATGTATGGCAAAAATGGGAGGAAAAAATGGGTGAAACATGTCAATTTCTTTAACCATTGTTCAGCCGTAACTTCACTCTTGACCTCTACTTCCTTTTATGGTGAAGATGCCTCTCTCTTGGTAATACCTTAGTTACATAGATCACCATCATCATGCACTGGAGAGAGACAGAGGACTGAAACTTGTTCTCAGAATGACTCCTGATGAAATGGATACAAGGCCAAATATAATAGCCCTGTCTATATCCAGAGTTCAGAGGTATACCTCTCTTACCACTACCCCCTGGGTCTGTGTGTGTGTGCGTATGTGTGTGTGTATATTTGTCACCATAATATTATTCATTCTTACTGGCTTATTTTAAGAGAAACAGAGGTCTAGTTAGTAGAAATTCAAGTACCTTATCTAACTTATAGAAAATGTTTAATAAAACAGAACAGATGGTTGGATTGTGTTGTCTAGTACAAAATTATCTTTTAAGCCATGATTTAAGTCAAAATACCATTAGTATGTCTCAGGGATGACAATTTGCTTTCTTATTCTTCCCCACACCAATGTATTTGCAAATAGAAATTTAAATTATGTACACTACACCATTTCACTTAATTCTTTCATCATAAACCCTGGTACCAGTTACCTGTGAGGAAGAAATGATTACTTTTTCTCTTTTCATGATCCTAACACTTGTATCAGATTTTTATGTGGATGCCATATGTTTGCCACTATGTTTTTTCCACAAATATATAAAGATACTTCAGCATTAAAAATAAACCAAACCATGCCTTACAAAAATACCCTCTTAGTAAAATAAATTTCAAAAGAAAACAAAGTAAAATTACATTTTTACATACACTCAAACCTATTCCATTATCTTTAAAACTACAGAAGAAAAAGAAATTCAATTAGAAAAATATATACAAAAATATCACTAGAAACCCTCATGTTTGATCAAGACTCATATATGTAGCCTGCATAGAGGCATCCTATGGTCTTCAAAGCACTCTTTCATAAATAAAAGCCAACAGAACTAGCATCTTCGTTGCTTCTGCAAGTACAGAAATGAACTCCTAAAGAATTGTATTACTGTGGTAGAAAAATTCCTATTATCCCATGCTCACTAGTATAGTTAATATTTGTTAAAGTTTTAATATCTGCCAAAAACTTTTCTAAGTGTTTTACATAGATATTTTGTATCAAATACTCACAACATGCTTACAATTTAGGTTCTATTATTCTGGCTATATTTCTATTAGGAAACTAAGTTATACATACTAAGGAAATGATTCCAGTAGGGCTATTAGGAATTTATGAATTCAAGATTTATGTCAGGCCTTGTGTCTAGAGAGCTCACACTGTGCTTTCAATTAGAAAAAAAAAAGTTGAGGAAGTAAATGTGTACATACAACCTAAGAAATCACAGCTGAAAGAATGAATAAAAGTAGTTAGAGGATTATGGCACTCATTTCTGGATTTTTAATACTCCTATGTTTAGTGCTGCACATTTTATATATTACCAGTGACTTTATAAAAATGATTAAAATCCATCTTTCATTGAGTATCAATTACTTAAGTGATATTTCAACTTGTGTTCTCATCTGAATGTATATTTATGTTGAAAAGGAAAATCACATTTGCACACAAAACTTTTAATATTAGAGAATAACTTCTGTGTTTCATATGGTTTAACAGTAGTATTGAGTTTAGTTATTCAACTGGTATTGGTATGCACCTACAAAGTACAATGTTCTATGGGAACATCAAGAAAAATAGTACCAACACTTTCTTGTATAAGAAATTGTTGTTGTTGTTGTTGTTGTTAGGTGGCATAGAGTCGGTGTCAAACTCAGAGCGACCCTATGTAGAACAGGTGAAACACTATTGTCAGTGCTTCTGGGCTATTCATAGGGTTTTCAATGGCAGATTAATTTTTGGGAGTGGCTTGCCAGGTTCTTTTCCCGTGCGTGAAATTAGTATACTCTAAAATGGAATATTCTCTGCTATTCATAGGATTATCGATGGCTGATTATTTCTAGAGTTAGTGGCTGGATCCTTCTCCCAAGAGCATAGCACCCAATATTCCATGGAATGTGTATCAAAGAGGACTGAAAATAAAATTGTTAATACTTACACCAATCAGTCTATTATTGTTCTGAATCCAACACTTGTAGCCTCTGAGTTTCAAATGTGTAGTTGAATGACATCGTTCATGGATGGTCTACTTATTTTTATATTTTAAAATTTTATCATTGTTATTTTTGTGGCACTAGGGAAACAGAACCCAGGGTCACATGCCTACCATTCTACCACTGGGGTACTTCCCCAGTCCCTTTATTATTATTTTTTTAAATTTTGAAACAGGGTCTTACTAAGTTACACAGGCTACCTCTGTCCTCAAAATTGTGATACTCCAGTCTTTGCCGTCCAAGTCACTGGGAATACAGGTGCGTGCCACTGCACCTGGCCACCTCCTTATTTTTATTATCTGTTCTATGAAGTAGTATTTCATTATACTTAAACTTCATTATAAAGAATAATTTTACCAGATATATTTTTGGTTTAAAAATTATTTTGGTACATTATAAACATTGTTTCACTGTCTTCTTCTCACCACAGAATTTAGTGAGAAATCTATAATTTTTGTTTTCTTTTAAAATATATGCCATTTTTCCTGAAGATGTTTTCAATTTTTTTTCTTACATTTTTTCTTTAATTTTGATTTTTAGCAGTTTATGATGAACCTAAGACTTTTTATCTTGATCCATTCTGGGTTTTACTAATCATCATTAATCCACAGATTTATATATTTTACCAAGTGTGGGCAGTTTAGGCTGTGATTTCCTCAAATTATTTCATCTGCCTCATTCTCAATTTTATTGCTAGAACTCCAATTTTAAACCTTTGATACTATGCCACAGGTTCTTGAGACTATCTCTCAAAATCTTTATGTCTCTAACATGTTCATAATAATATAATTTGAATATAATATGATGCATACTATAATATGTTGGTATATTATAATAACTATAGCATGTTTTATGTCTATATAATTATAATTGATATATACATAATATGTGTATCATCTATATCTATTTATCAGTGTTTCTCCAAATTCATTGAATCTTTGACAGTATGTCTATCTGGCAGGTTTTTTTAGATCTTGTGTTTTTCTGTTCTATAATATCTATTTGAAACTTTCATAATTTCTATTTGTATGTTATTTATTCATTATATACACATTCACCTCTCTTATTTGAGCATTGCTCCAATAGTTAGCTTTAATGTACTTATCCAATAGTTACAAAATCTGAGTTATCTAAGTCTGTCTTCTATGTATGATCTTCAATTTTGAGAATAGGCAACACTTAACAATTTTTTGACAAATGCTATTGGATTGTGTTCTGGAAATTGAGCAGGTTGCACTATAAGTTACCAGAATGCGCTTTATCTCCCTGCAAAATATATTATTTCTTTTAGGAAGGCAATAATTCACTGAGAATCAAACTGAAAACTGAACATTCATGGACCGGTAGGATCTCAAATCCCAGATTCTGTTTGTTCTCTTGTTTTCTTTTTATCTATACTGACTTGAGTCTTCCTGGTACACGAACAGTTCAAGGGCCAGTCAGAGACCTGTATGTAGATTGTAACTCATCACTTTCTTGTGGCCCTTGTTGCATGGTCTCTCTCCTCCAGTTCATCTGGTTAGTAAAATGGAAGCTTTTATATCCGAATTTATCTGTGCTGTATCTGCTTTATCTGTGTAGTTGCTTTATCTGTGCCACAATTGCAGCTTTCTCTTAGAATAAAGCCATAACAGTAAGAAATATGATCCGTGCTAATTTTTCTTCCAAGTTTCAACTCCCCTAGAAAAGGTTTTGCTTACTTTTGAAAGCTTTAACTCCTTTCTTTCCTTCATTTTTTACTTACCCTCTTTCCTCCCTGACTATCCCATGACCATCAATTTAGAAGGTCTTAAAAACTACTACTCTCTGATAAGCTATACCAACAAAGTAACAAGTATTTGACTAAAATTCTGGCTCTTAGTGTGGTGATGACCAGAACTCCACCACTGGGAAAAAAAGATTCTGGATTTAGAATACTAAACCATTCCAAGTATTTCCTTTATGGAATTACAAATAACAGATAATATAAGATCTTTTTTTTTTTGCCAAAGAACTACACCCTTAGATAATAAGGCCATATACATTTTTAAAATTTACCCCTTAGTTACTGTGAAAATATAGTCATATATGTTGATTGAGTTAGTGATTTCTAATATTATACAGTTTCAGAGTAAAGAAACTTATATTTTTACATAGTTCTACAGCACCTAACAACAACATCTTTAAGATATTTGCTCATATTTAAACTACTATTTCATTTAGTGATCATAGTGTCCTCGGAAGTGATTAGCAGCATCATATTATATATGAAAAAATTGTATTCACTGTGATTCAGTAACTTAAAGAGAATCATCTTTGCAAAAGTTGTAGTATGAGGATTTAAAGCCCTAGACCAACCTTTACTGTCACAATTTGCCTCTAAATAGCTTTTAAAAACCTCTCCATCCTACTATACACTTTCCTTTATGTCCACTGCTTTAAATTCTTTATCAGCACATGAAATACCTAATATTAGAAATAATGCTTAAAATACAGGCATCCTTAGGAGAGATAGTACATTGATTCATATTCACACTCAAATTAGGTATATCAGTGAAAGATATCAAAATCTGTCAGTTACTCATGGCTTTATTCAATCAATATTTTTTCCATTCCAGCCATGCCAAACTGTGACTTGTCTGCCAGTTTGCCTAACTGAGGGGATTGGCCAGTTGCTTTGATGCTGAAAACTATGCCACTGGTGTTAGATACCAGCAGGATCCCCCATGGTGGACAGGTTTCAGCTGAGCTCCCAGACTAAGACTGACTAGGGAGAAAGACATGTAAGCCCATTCTTGAAACAACTTACTATTGAAACCCATATGAATAGCACAGAAACATTGTCTGATATAGTGTCAGAAAATGAGGCCCGCCCCCCCGTTTCAAAAATACAGATGAGGAAGAGTCGTCTCCTTAAATTAGAGTTGACCTTAACGACAAGAATAAAACCCCAGGATCTCCAATTGCTGATGTGGCATGACTCAAAATGAGAAGGAGTATCTGTAAACATCCATTAGCAATTGAAAGGTGGGATGTATGTAGTGTGAATCTAGGAAAATTAGTATTGTCAAAAGTGAAATAGAGCACATAAACATAAACATTCTAGGTATCAGTGAACTAAAATGGACTAAAATGGGCCATTTTGAGTCAGATAATCATATGGACTATACTCAGAATAGAAAGGAGAAGTGGGGTTACATTTGTCATCAAAAAAAGATATCTCAACATTTTTCCTGAAGTGCAATGTTCTCAGTGATAGAATAATATCCATACACCTACAAGGAAGAACAGTTATTATGACTATTATTCAAATTTACACATCCACCATAAGGCCACAAATGAGAAAGGGAATATTTTTACTAGTTTCTGAAGTCTGAAACTGATCAAACATACAATCAGGGTGTACTGATATTTACTGGTGACTGGAATGCAAAAGTTGGAAACAAAGAAGGCTCAGTAGTTGGAAAATATAGTCTTGGTGACAGAAACAATGCTGAAGAATGCATGATATGATTTTGTCACACCAATGATCTTTGCATTGCAAATACACTTATTCACCAACATAATCAGTGCCTATACACCTATAATTCACCAGATGGAACATACAGGAACAAGCTGACTACATTTGTGGAACGAGACAATAGAAAACCTCAATATCAAAAGTCAGAACAAGACCATGTGGTGATTATGGATCAGATCATCAACTTCTCATACACAGTTTCAAACTAAAATTGAAGAAAATTAAGACAAGTGTATAAGAGCTAATGTATGGCTTTGGTTATATCCCACCTGAGTTTACAGACTATCTCAAGATCAAATTTTTGATATATTAAATGCTAATGATCAAAGACCAGATACTTTGTGGTAAGACATCAAAGACACCATTCATGAGAAAAACAAAAAGTTATTTAAAGATAGAAAAAAAAGAAAGAAAGAAAAGACCAAATCACATGTCAAGAGACTCTTAAACTTGCCCTTGAATGTCAAGCACTAACATAAAAGGAAACATGACAAAGTTAAAGAGCTAAACAGGAGATTTCAAAGGGCAGCTTGAGAAGACAAAATAAAATAATACAAGGACATGTTCAAAGAACTGGAGATAGAAAACCAAAAAGGAAAAACATGCTATGTTTTTCTCAAGCTTAAAGAATTGAAGAAAAAATTCAAGCCTTGAGTGGCAATAGTGAAGGACCCTCAGGGAAAATGTTAATGCATGAAACATAAAAAGAAGGTGGAAGGAACACACAGAGTCATTATATCAAAAGGAATTCTACAGCAACTAACAACAGAAAGCTGTGTTCAATTCATCATATAAGTTCATGTTGTTGCTATTGACGGGTGCCATTTAATTGGGTCTGACTCATCAGTGAAACACTACCTGAAAATGTGCCATGCATATGATCTTATTTTATGTTTAAATCCATTGTTCCAGTTGTTGTGTCAATCTATCCAGTTGAGGGTCTAATGATGTTAACAGTTGTTTCTTCTTATTTTGATTTGTACCACTTGAGTAAATGAAGGTCCCATCACTAGTGTCAGTTTCACTTTGAGGAGGCAACTCTTCCCCACTCGTCTTTTGAATGCCTCCCAACATGGGAGCAGGGGTATCATTTCCCAGCAACATATCTGACAGTTCTTCATAGGGTTTTCAATGGCTCACTGTTTTGGGAAGAAGATGCCAGGTTCTTCTCCCTAGTCTGTCTTAGTTTAGAAGCTCAGCTGAAACCTGTCCACTATGAGTGGCCCTGCTTGTAACCAAAATACTGATAGCATAGCTTTCAGCATCACAGCAACATGCAAGCCCCTGCAGTATGGCAAACTGTTTCAGTAATGTGGACATAGTGGTTGATGAAGATAACACATGAAAGACTGGGTGCCACTATGTAGTACTGAAAGTAGGCTTCATTTGCCAAATTATTCCTTATACATGTTTTCAGTCTTTGCTAAGATTGACTCACCTATCCTTTTTATATGCAACTGGGAGCTAAAACTTTCCCTTTAGAATAATATAAAACCTTTACTTTGAATATGATTCTTGAATTACCAGAACTTTTTTCACTTTTATTGATTGAAAATGTTTTATGATTTTATGAAACTTTCCAAGAAGAGGAATTGTATCAAAAAATTGAAGATTTATGCCAGTCAGCTTTTGATTAATAAGAGCAATGATTAGCATTTTTATTTGAATGAAATAATGAATTTACTTCTAGAAGTAATCTAAAATTGGTGGAAAATAGACTATCTCAAAATTTTATTTTCTTTTAATACACAAGTAATGGTTGTTTCTAAAATACTGGCTTCTAAAACAATACTCTTTTGCAGTAATACTGCTGGGTACTATGTAAAAGAGTAGATTTTGTCACTACCTACTGAACATAACCTTAATTCTCACAATTGAATTATCATTTAGAATTACTTTGTTCTTGTTGTTGTTCTTGCTAGGTGCCTTCAAGTCAGGTCCAATTCATAGTGACCCTCTGTACAACAGAAAGTAACATTCCCCACTTTTGTGCCAGTCACATAATCTTTTTTTGTACTAAAACACACTGTTTCAGCTTCTGTATAAATCCATCTGGTTGAGGGTCTTCTTTCATTTCATGACCTGCCATTCTCTCAAACATGATGTGCCTCTCCATGGATTAGTCCCTCTTGACAACGACCAAAATACATAAGACAAAGCCTAACTATCCTTGCTTCCAAAGAGCATTCAAGTTGCACTTCTTTTAGGACAGATTGTTATTGTTGTTGTTAGGTGCCCTCGAGTCGGTATCTGACTCATAGCGACCTTCATAGGGTTTTCAATGGCTGAGTGCTTCGGGATTGCCTTGGGAGTTGATTGCCAGGCCCTTCTCCCATTTTTGCGGTGCTGGGAATTGAACTCAGGGCCTCAGAGACTGCAGCGCAGCGCTCTACCCACTGAGCTAAATCCCAGCCCCTTAGTACAGATTAGTTGGTTCTTTACGCAGTTTATAATATATTGTCTCCAGTACCGTAATTCAAAAGAACCAATTCTTCTCTTGCCTCCCTTATTCAATGTCCATCTTTCACAGCTATATGATGCTACTGAAAATACCATGGCATGAGTCAGGTGCACCTTCATCTTCAATGTGACATCTTTACTTTTCAACACTTTAAAGAGGTCCTTTGCAACAACTTTCCCAATGCTATGCATCTTTTGATTTCTTGACTGTTGCTTCTGTGGGTGTTGGTTGTAGAACCAAATAAAGCAAAATCTTGAACAACCTCAATCTTTTCTCCATTTATCATGAAGTTGCTTGCTGACCCAATTGTAAGGATTTTTGTTTTGTTTATGTTGATATGTAATCCATACAGAAGACAATGTTCTGTGATTTTCATCAGTAAATGTTTCAAGTCCTCTTCACTTTCAGCAAGCAGAGTTGTGTCATCTGCAGAAAGCAGGGTTTTGATGAGTCATCAATCTTAATGCTATGTTCTTCATGATAAAGTTCAGCTTCTCAGATTATTTGTTCAGCATAGAGATTGAAGAGGTGTAGTGAAAGGATACAGTCCTGATGCACACCTTTATTTTCTTTGAACCAGGCAGGCATTTCTTGTTCTGTTCAAAGATTGTCTCCTGATCCATGTACAAATTCCTCATGAGTACAACTGAGTGCTCTGTTATTCCCATTCTTCACAATGTTATCCATAATTTGTTATAATCCACACAGTCAAATGCTTTTGCCTAATGATTAAAACATAGACATCTTTCAGATATCCTCTAATTTCGGCCAATATCCATCTGACCTCAACAATGACATCCATGGTTCTAGTCCCTCTTCTGAATCTAGCTTGATTTCCCAGCTCTTCTCTGTCTATATATTGCTACAGTTGCTTTTGAATGATCTTTAGAAAATTTTTACTTGCATGTGATGGTAGCATTTGATAGTTTCCACATTTGTTTGGATCCATGTTTTGGGGAATAGGCACAAATATGGAACTCTTCCAGTCAGTTGGACAGGTAACTGTTTTCCAAATCTCATGACAAAGACAAGTGAGTACATCCAGTCTTGCATCTGTTTGTTGAAAAATCTCTGTTGGTATTCAACCAACCCATATATCCTTGTGTTTTGCCAATTCCTTCAAGGCAGGTTCCAATTCATTCTTCTGTACCATTGGTTTCTTATCATATGCTGCCTCTTGAAGTGGTTGATAATCCACCAATTCTTTTTGGTATAAGGACTCTATGTATTCCTTCTATCTTCTTTTGATGTTTCTGCATTTAAAAACATTTTCCCTGTAGAATCCTTCACTATTGCCACTTGAGGCTTGAACTTTTTCTTCAATTCTTAAACTTGAGTAAAATGCAGCATGTTCTTGACTTGTGTTTCGCTATCTCCAGCTCTTTCTACATGCTATTATAATTTTTGATTTTGTCTTCTCAAGGTGCCCTTTGAAATTTCTATTTAGTTCCTTAACTTCATCCTATCTTCCCTTTACTTTTGTTGCTTGATATTCAAGGACAAGCTTCAGAATCTCTTTTGACATGTAATTTCATCTTTTCTGTTTTTCTTTTTTTTTTAAATGACTCTTTGCTTTCCTTATGAATGATATATGTGATGTCATTTCACAATTCATCTAGTCTTCAAGTATTAGTTTCTAATGCATCAAATCTGTCCTTGAGGTGATCTCTGAACTCAGGTGGGATATACTCAAAGTCATAGTTTGACTCTTGTAAACTTAGTCTAATTTTCTTCAGTTTCAATTTGAAACTACGTATGAGCCTTTGATGGTGTGATGCACAATCAATACCTGGTTTTGTTCTGATTTTTGATATTGAGGTTTACCATCATCTCTTTCCACAAATGTAGTCAGTTTTGTTCCTGTATGTTCTATCTGGTGAGTTCCATGTGTATATTCATCATTTATGTTGGTGAAAAAATGTATGGGCAATGAAAATGTCATTTGTGTCACAAAAATTCTATCATGTGATCTCTAGTTTCATTTCTGCCACTATGGCTATATTTTCCAGCCTCTGAACCTTCTTCTTTGTTTCCAACTTTTGCATTCCAGTCACCAGTAAGTATCAGTACATCCTGATGATATGTTTAATCAGTTGCAGACTGCAGAAGCTGGTAACAATCTTCCTTATCTTCATTTGTAGTCTTAGTGGTGGGTACAAAAACGTGAATAATAGTCATATTAACTGGCCTTTTTTGTAGGTGTATTTTTGTAGGATATTATTCTATCACTGACAGCATTGTCTTCAGGAAAAATGTTGAGATATCTTTATTATTGATGAATGCAACCCTATTTCTCTTTAATCTGTTATTCCCAGCATAGTAGACCGTATGATTATCCAATACAAAATAGCATATTTCAGTCCATTTTAGCTCACTGATGCCTAGGATGTTTGTGTTTATGTGCTCCATTTCCCTTTTGATGATTTCTAATTTTCCTAGATTCATACTACTTAAATCTCACTTTCCAATTATTAATGGATGTTTCCAGTTGTTCCTTCTTATTTTGAGTCATGCAACATCATTAGATGGAGGTCCCTGGGGCTTTACTCCATTCCTGTCATTAAGATTTACTCCCCTATGGGGAAGCAACTGTTCTCCATTCATGTTTGAGTGACTTCCAACCTGGGAGGCCCATCTTCTGGCACTGTATCTGTTTCTCAGCTATTCACAGGAGTTTACATTTCTAATTGTTTCAGGAGTGGGCTACCATGTCCTCCCCCCGAGTCTGTGTTAGTTTGGAAACTCAGCTGAACCTATCCACCATGGGTGACCCTGCTCGTATCTATAGTACTGGTAGCATAGCTTTCAGCATCACAGGAACACACAAGTCCCCACAGCATGACAAACTAATTGGTATGTGGTTGAGAATTGCCTTTTAGGCACACCCAATTAAAATAGTGTTGCTGAGAAAATCTATGGTAAATCCCAACAAATAATAGCAAGTATATATAAGTGGTGCTGTAGGACCCTAAATTAGGATCTTCAAGAAGAGAGGCCCCAGAGAGACACCAAGTCATGGATTGGTGCAATAAACATGAGGCTTTATTTCCGGCGCCGGGGTCAACCCTCCATAGAGTCTCCCTAGCAAGGGAAGGAAGGCGACCCCAAAGGATAGGGGCTTGGGGTTTTTATACAGTTTAAGGGGTGGCAGGAAGGCACAAGGAAACTAAGTTTCAACCGTCCTTCCTCTTCAGAGAACACCCCCCCCCAAGTCAGGAAATTGAAACTTGAGCAAACTTAATTATACAGGAACTTTAAACAAGCATTGTAACACTTCAAGTAAACATTTTGAATTGTTAGTGAGTTCCAAGCATTCATGGGGAGGGGGAGGAGGAGGTGGTAGCGTTCTTCAGTGCCTGCAGCCATACCACTGTGGCTTCTGATCCTGTCAGATCTTGGAAGCTAAGCAGGGTTAGGCCTGGTTAATTCTTGGTTGAGAGACTGCCTGGCAACACCAGGTGCTGTAGGCTTGGGAGAAGGACCCACCAACCCACTCCCCCCCCGAAAAAAAATCGGCCACTGAATACCCTATGAATAGCAGAGATGCACTAATGATATTGTTACTATGTTGTAACTATGAGTCAGACCCAGTCTCAAAGGCACCTAACAACAACAGCAATATATAAATGGTAATGATAAATATAATTGCACTATTTAAAGGCTGTACAATCTCTGCTTTGGAAATATCACATTTTCATGTTTTGTAATTTTCAGACCTCTGGTCCCAAATATTGGTACTCCTTCATTGAAAGAAATGCCCTAGATAGTTTGTATAAATAAAATAAAAATGAGAAAGAACCCTATCACTTTGATCAACTTTGGCTTTTATTTCTATCATTTGTTTATATGCTTAGAGAATTGTGAAATACATTTTACATAATGCTTAAAAATGAGAAAATACACTACAAATATTTTGAAATCTTGGTCTTTTCAAATGAGCTTTCATATGAAAGGAAATTTATTGAGATTACTCTTTCATCTTATTAAGTTTAATACCACATTTTACTTTTGATGTGCGAAGAACTGTATAATTTTTTCTTTTCATCTGGACAAACATTCTATATTATCTTACCTTGTGTAACTTTTCAAATGAGCTCTGAATTTTAATGGAAGTCAAATTCACCTAAAGAGATGGAAAATTATTCCAGTAGAGGCTTGGGTACTATTAAACTAACATCTGTATTGTTTTCTTTTAAACAATAACTTTATTATCAAACATTTGTGAGTCATTATTATAGCCTGAATAGTCCTTATTATGACATTCAAAGATATAATATGCCCTTTTAATTTTTTCCAGTGCACAGTAAAAATGCCTTGGAGGATATTTAAGGGAAAAACTGATTTCTAGAAATAGTTTAGGAGGTTGATTGTTATTGCTATCATTGTGAACTAATGAAAAGCCACATAAGTTCAGATCATTTTATGTCCATACCCATTGTATTTCTCTCTTGCCAATTGAACATTGCTATAAATCTAGCAATAGGAATCTGTAAGACCCACAAGTTCTCCATAAAATGAATCAGAAATTAGCACATTGGGACGGCTAGTTTATATTTGCTCTCAACAAATCAATGACATTTACTATACTTTCACAATGAAATAAAAGTGGAGGATTTGTGGTTGAACAGTATTTTCATATCTATGATATACTATATGTAAAGTACAAGTGGCATATCTCTACCTGTGGAGTGAAAAGACAACTGCCAAAAGACATAATATGTGTAGTATAAAAATACTTTTCATTTCTAGATTTCTCTTTCATTACTTGGCACTAGTATATGTACACATGCAGACAGACAGACACACATGCACACACATACATGCACACAAACATATTTCATCTTAAATTACTAAGCTTATCAAATCCACATTAAAATGCACTTGGGAGCACAATATCACATTGTTTATTTCTGAGTATTAGTAATGCACTTTGAATCTGGCAGGAAAGAGGAACTAAAGAGGAAAAATAATATCTAGGACAATTTCTACATACCTCTATATGTTCCTCAAGACTAAGCTGAAAGCCTATATTTATATATCTATCAGCATACATGTAAGTTTGTATTTAAATCTATATTGTGTATATAAAGATATGAATGTAGATGAGAATATATGCCATTCCTGCTTGTATTTTCTGGTTAAAAAAAGGAAACTATAAAGAAATTGAATATTCAAAGTAACAACCAGCTTTACTGTTGTCCATTGGCACTAAAAAATATGTTCTCTCACCCCCAGCCCTCAAATTTTGTATTAGAGGCAAGGATTTTAAGTTCTCATGAAATAGATGAAGTTTCAATTGCTCTCCATTTTAATTAAGAACTAATTTCAAACTCAGGATAGCTGAGTAGCTATTTGAAATGTTTATGCCACAGGCAGCAGGAGCCATTGATGAGGGGCAATTAGAAGGACATTTTTGTATGGTAAGTTTGGCCAAAATTGGTCAGCTTCAAAGAGTTTCTCTATTTCAACAAATAGAATTACACACACAGAAAATAATTCCTTTGTACATGAACAGTGTCACAAACTACATGCAGGTTTACTATTCTCATGTTGAAAAACTTATGACAGGATCCTTAAATATTTTTTATGTCACATATCTTTGGCAGCCTAGTGAAGCACATGGATTCTTTCCCAGAATAATATTGTTAAAAGCTCAAACCAAAATATATTAGATTGTAATAAAAACCAATTACATCTAAATATAACTATAAAATACTTTTAAAAATATAAATTTGAGGTATAGTTCAATTATGCTTGTTTATTAACATTAAATAGTTAACTATAGCAGTAGTTTTAATAAGAAGTATAATTTTTTTGGAAATTTTCAATGTACACGTTAATTTGATTCATTCTGACATGGTTTGCATTGTGACATTTCCATATATGTGTCTTGTTGTGCATTACACAGATAAGTTCCCCTTTACCTTTTTGTGTGCTTCCTCTCCCCATCCCCCCCCCACAAAAATACTTCTCTTCTATTTGCTTGCCTTTTTATGGTAATATTTTTCTACATATCCTTGGGTTCCAATTCTGTTTAAGATAGAAACTTTTTCTGTAGTAAGCTTTCTTTTTACATTGTCAGTACTATTACATGAATTTTCTAGTCCATCTGTATTAAAAATATTCTTTGGTATTATTGGTGTTATTATAATTATATCCTGGACTATTAAAGTTGGGCTGTTCACCTTGAGGTCACTCCTTCCCTCATTCCTCATTCCTCCTTGTTCCTCCTCTCCCCTCTCCTCTCCCAGGATTTCCTCCTTTTGCTAGATCTCTCTCTCTTTTTGCATTCCCCAAATTGGCCCTTCTCCACTAGGTTGAATTTAGCTTTTTTTTTCCTTCTGACCTCTGCATAGAATTTTTTCCTTCTTATAATTTTGATTCAGTTCCCACATATGAGTGAGAACATGTGGAATTTCTCTGTCTGAGCTTGTGTTCATTCACTTAAAATAATTTTCTCCAATTCCATCCATTTTGCTGCAAATGGCATTATTTCATTTTTTTTGATTGCTGAGTAGTATTCCATTGTGTATATTTACCATAGTTTTTTAAATCTATTCTTCTGTTGAAGGGCACTTTGGTTGATTCCATATCCTTGCTATTGTGAAAAGCGCTGCATTGAACATGGAGATGCAGGGGTCTCTGTCATATGATGACATATCTTCCTTTGGGTAAATTCCCAATAGTGTTATAGCTGGGTCATACAGTAGGTCAATTTTTAGGTTTTTTTTTTTAAGATACCTCCATATTGATCTCCAAAGTGGCTGGACCAATTTACATCTCCACTAGCAGTGTAAGAGTGTTCCCTTTACTATGCAACCTCGCCAGCATTTGTTGTTATTTGTTTTATTGATCTTGGCCATTCTTACTGGTGTAAAGTGGAATCTCAAAGTTGTTTTAATTTGCATTTCCCTAATTGCTAGGGATATTGAGCATTTTTTCATGTGTTTCATGGCTTTATGGGGTTCTTCATTTGAGAGCTGTCTATTCAGTTCCTTTGCCCATTTGTGTATTGGGTTATTTGTTTTCTTGGGTATTTTTTTCTTAAGTTCTTTATAAATTTTGGTAATTAGACCTTTGTCTGATGTATAGGATGTGAATTTTTTTTCCCATTCAGTAGAGATTTCCTTGATTCTGTTAATTGTTTCCTTTGCTGTACAGAAGCTTTTTGATTTCATGTAATCCCATTTATCTATTCTTGTTGTAATTTCTTGAGCAATTAGAATCCTATTAAAGAAATACTTTCCTATGTCTATATGTTGGAGCATATTACCTATCCTGTCTTTAATAATTAGTTTTAAAGTTTCTGGTTTTATGTTGAGGTCTTTTACCCTTTTTGAGTTAACTCTCCAGCATATTGAGAGATGTGGGTCAGTTTTCATTTTTCTGCAAGCAGATGTCTATGTTTCCCAGCACCATTTATTGACTATCCTTATTCCAATTTATTGCTTTGCTCCTGTGTCAAAAATTAGGTGGCTATAGGTGTGTTGAGTTATTTCTGGATCTTTTATTCTGTTCCACATGTCTTCAGTCTTATGTTTGTGCCAATACCAAGCTAGAACTATAATTTTGAAATAGCAATGAATATACACTGTATTTTGAAATATCTGCAACAACTACAGTATGTGACAATATCTGTGGTTTCTATTGGTAATATCATTATAAGGATTACTAATCCTACTATAGTTTGTTGACTTCATCCATTAGAGAAGGAAATCTTAAATTTCTACTAAGGATTATGTAGAAAATATACAATATTTTTCACATTAAATTTCATGGCCTCCTCAAATTCTATTCACAAATCTATGGTTTTAAATCCCCAATTTATGGAACGTTATTGTTAGTGCTCTTTTGGCTTCTTGAAGTAGTTGATAACTACATTTTATTAAGTGCTGGCTCTGTTCCAAAAATATGTGCATTATGCACTATCTTCCCAGTCTTCACAATAATTCTCTAAGGTAGAAATTGTTTCCTTTTATAGATAAGCAAATGGAGGTTAAAACTAACAGTAAGTAAATAGCAAAACAAAGGAATGAATCTTAAATTTGAAAATATAGCATTTCATTTTATCTTTGTACCTGCCTTTGAGACCATATAAAAACATTTTTCTATTTTACTTTTATTGAAAAAGTATGAACGAAAATTGTGATTTTTATAAAAGGAATCAGAACTTGACCTCAGGCATTTGTAATCTCATTTTGTCATTCTCTCCAAACACACACCTATGCATATGTATGTGCATACATTTCACCATCTGGCGGAAGTTACAATTCAAGAAACTATTCCTTTGGAATGGCCCCATGATAGAGTGCCAATCTTTTGAAAACTACCACTTTAGAAAGAGATTTTCACAATAGATCATAGAAATATTTCCCCCATGAGAAAAGCCAGTGATGAGTAGAATTATCTCCATGTGATCACTCTAAACACCATATTCAACAAAATTACACAACCTGTAAAAAACCCATAAAAGTAAAAAAAAAAAAATTCATGCCTGAGAATCAAGTTCATCCAATTAAACTATGCTATGCTTTTGTATAGAATCCCCTAAACCTTGGGAGAAGAGGAATGAAAAAAAGTCATCCAGATATCACCTGAGTTTCAAGATTGACCATACAGCCAAAACTTTGAAGCCCAGTGCTGCCAATATTAACTGATAAGCCAATACAGACAAGGCATGCACAGAAGTTTGTTGTTGTTGTTGTTAGGTGCCGTCAAGTCAGGATCCGACTCATAGTGACCCTCTGTACAACAGGTGAAACACTGTTGTCAGTGCTTCTCTGCTGTTCATAGGGGTTTCAATGGCAGATTGATTTTTGGGAGGGGGTTGCCAGGTCCTTCTCCCAAGCCTACAGCTTGTGGTGTTCCCAGGCGGTCTCCCATCCAGGTACTAACCAGGCCCGACCCTGCTTAGCTTCCGAGATCTGACGGGATCGGATGCCACAGGGCTACAGCTACAGGCGTACAGAAGTTTAATAACACTTAATTCAACTAAGTCATAGGAAAAGTAAGTTTGCCAAAATCTGTACACGTGCTTGAGATTTGTGCCATGAAGGAATTTTGGCCTTTGACATATGTCTTAGGGGTTAGAAAAAACCGTTCAGAAGAGACAACCCTTTTGGTAAAATTTAGATAATAGTACATGTGAATGAGAGGATTTTAATGATTCATATTAGAAATTATGGAGTTTAGCTCAGTTAGTAGAGTGCTGCTCTGTAGTTCCTGAAGTCCTGGGTTCAATCACCAGCATGGCAAAAATGGGAGAAGGATATGGCAGCCTACTCCCAAAACAGTACCAAAACAATCAGCCTATGAGGACTGCTATGAGTGGGACATGACTCAAGGCCACCTAACAACAGCAACAGCAACAAATTTTGGAAGGATTCAGAGAAAAAGAATGAAATGAGATTTTTCTGTAATTAATAAATTTCTAGTAATAGTCTGGAAAAATGGATGGGAAAAGAGAAATTGATAGATATCAGAAAACAATTTGAAAGAAATTAGAAAATAATGCAGAAAAATATCTGATTTGTGAAAGTTGTCTGAAAATGAAATAAAAATGTTGTGAGACATTTTGGAGCAGAAACCTCATGTCTTGAAAAAGATTGCATGTGGGATGAGAAGAGATAGCAATTAAGGAGAACATCAATCAACATCACAAACTTGGTTATATTGGTAAGTTACAAGAACATTTCCTGAAATAGGAAATGAAGGAGAGCAGTAAGCAAGGGAGGTGATATTATTATTTTGCTTGTGAATAGTGCAGATTTGTAGGGCCAATGAGAAATCTTCATAAACATGCATAATAGGAATTTGGAAAAAAGCTTTTAGATTTCAAAGGAGGTACTAGAATCAGCAATAGTAATCTGGATGTCATAGTCATATAGAAAAAGACAAGTATAAATGTGGATAACATTGCAAAGGAAGAGAGCAGAGGAAAAGAGACTGAATGATGAAAGCATAGGGAATGTCTTTAATTAAAGCTAGACAGAGGAAGGGAAGCCAATAATCATGCTAGCTTCTAACATGGAAAAGGTTTTAAGTAAAAATTAAACTACCAAATAGATATTTGAAATTGGAGAAGAAACATCAAGAAAAATGGCAGAACATAGTATTTTCACAGAATTAAAGATGAAATGCATCTCAAGAAGATTGCCCAAACAGTGGCAATATTGTAGGAATGCCCCAAGAAGAGACAGTGGCAGATTTTGACAACTCAGAGGTCATTAACTTCCCTTTAATGTTACCTTTTTCTGGGGGGAACAAACAAAATTGCAGTATTTAAGAAATTAGTGGAAGACGAAAGAGTGGTATCAGAAAAGCTACATTTAATATTTGAGAATATTTTCTAGTCAAAGATAAAAGTATGATACTTAAACAAGTAAAAATGTTGATACTTTTTTCAGGATATAGGAGAATAGAATATTTTTATTGACTCTCTGGACTGGCAATAGATAAAAGCAGAAGAAAAAAATATGAAGAGGAATTAAACAAAGTCACAGGGGAGAAAAGAGCCCTAGAACTGAGAGTAAAAAATATAAGGACCCTATGTAAAAAAGCATAAGCATAGGTGCCTATAAAAACAGCCACATACTGAATCCCTAATCTAATCCCTTGGAACAGGTTTAACCCACTCCTCTTTGACAATAGTAAGTAACTGGGGGAGAGAGAGAGAGCACTGAAGACATCATGCTACCTCAATGTTGAAAAACCTATGTCAAGCCATAAATCAGCATGAGACTATGCTTTGCAATGTCACAGTCTTAGGCTGCAGTGGCAGACCCATGAGGATGAGGCAATTCTGACTCAAACAATTGTTTTGTTTTTGTTGTTAGATGTCTGTCCTACCAGTGGGGAATAACAGGTCAGACAAGTACTGTGCTCAAAAAATAGGTTTCTCTCAATCTTTCCTACTCAATTTTTGTTGTTGTGTTGTTAGGTGCTGTTGAACCAGTATCCAACTCATAGCGACGCCCATAGGGTTTTCAATGGCTGACTGTTTCCAGATTGCCTTGGGAATGGATTGCCAGGTCCTTCTCCCATTTTTGCGGTGCTGGGAATTGAACTCAGGACCTCAGAGATTGCAGCGCAGCACTCTACCAACTAAGCTAAATCCCAGCCCTACTCAATTTTTATAGGTCAATAATTCCCTTCCAATGTATGCAGACTGAGACACACAATCTAAAAACCACTTGTAATTTGAAGCTTTGTCTGAAGGCAACAGAATCTTTACAAGCATATCTACCAATAATATTAAATCTTTATAAATATTCTATTTTTAAATTTTCAAATTACATGCTTAATACAGTATATTTTTTGCTCCAGTATTTCAAAACTGATCTATGGTGCTCTGGGACTACTGGAGCTACCAAGAAAGATTCTGAGGAAGACAAGGTGGCCTTTTGAAATAGAAAACATAAATAGAACTTAGGGGTTTGGGTAAAGTAGTGAAAATATGCTTCAATTAAAAAAAAGGTATCAAATGAATAAGTACAAAATGACTATCAAGTAATTGCAAAGAGCCAACAGAAATTGGAAACATAGCAATGCTGAATGGATAAAATCATCTGGAAAGCATGGTAGCTAATCCACATTGTATTGTATATCTACTGAGATTTTCATTGTAATAGAAATATGCTAGTACTTTACATATTACCCACCAACCCTCTGACCAACACATACTTCCTGTACATCAGGGCAGAGGAGGGAGGGTGGAACTACTCATTCTGTAGACAGATGGTAAGATTGTAGTGAGAGTACTAACTGTGGGTTCCTATCGCTCAGGCTCTGACAACCAAAGACCCAGGGTTCTCTTGCTTCACTCATTGCTGAGAGGACAGGTGATTCTCTCTTGAAAGAGTTCTTCCCAGGAAATCGCTCACTGTATAAAGTGTTTCTGAAGAAGAAGAGATTGGGAATCTGGGCCCCATGGATTGGGACAGTAGGGGAAATGGTTACCTTTGGGCTTCTTTGTTGTTGTTGTTAGGTGCCCGTGGAGTTGGGTTTGATTCATAGCGACCCTATGTACAAAAGAAAGAAACACTACCTTACACTGTGCCATGCCTAGCACTATGTCAGTTCTTCTCTGCTGTTCACAGAGTTTTCAATGGTTGATTTCTTCTACAGTAGGCTGACAGATCCTTCTTCCAAAGCTTGTCGCACCCAGGATTCCCAGATAGTCTCTCATCCAACTACTAACCAGATCTGGCCCTGGTTAGCTTCCAAGATCTGATGAGATGGGACTCTAGAGTGATACAGCTGTAGACTTGCACTTCTTTATCAAGGACAAAATCTGATTAAGGATAAACAACTGATAAAAGAGAACTGTGAGGGTGTAGAAAGAAAACTTTAGTACCTGAAGTTTTTAGAGCTTCTCTGGTTCTTCCAGTGTGACCTTCATTTTTTTTAAACCTAAATATATTTTTCCAAGTCATTTTGAGTTATGGATTTTGTCACTTTTAATAACTAACTAAAACCAATATTGTTTATTTTCTCTTTTGAAGTTCAACCTTCTTTCAATTTACGTGGTTCCTATGGAAAATAAGTAATTCAGTCAGCTCTGATTCTGTATTTATGACAATTAGGGTAAAGGTAAATATTTGATGTGGTGTATATAATTTTCAAAATTAAAAAAAGATAAAACCATAGGATATTTTATCCAAGAAAGCAAACTATTTATAAGTAGTTTGCAATAAGAAAGTACCAATTAAAAGTGATGCTTGATGTTTTATTTCGATATGTCTCACTGAACACCTACATAGAAATCAGCCTATATTTTTCCTGGAATGTGTTAGATAATTAAAAGAACTTATTCTTTCATTGTTTTATGAATGATGAATACACTCATATTTTTAAATCACCAGACTCTACTTAGTAAGTTTACATTTCTCTTCATCCACACTCAGTTCAAAATGGGTATTCTGCCCAGAGATAATTATTATTTAAAATCTCACGTTTATATTTCCAAGTAGTACTTATCTTTCCACTTTTATACTTATAAAAATATATAGAACTATGTGTGCCTCCAACCATACCACTGTGACATGTGATCCTGTTAGATCTCAGAAGCTAAACAGGGTTAGCCTGGTTAGTACTTGGAAGGGAGACCTCCTGGGAACACCGGGTGCTGTAGGCTTGGGAAAAGGACCTGGCAACCCACTCCAAGTAAACAACCAGCCATTGCAAGCACTATGAATAGCCGAGAAGCATGGACAATAGTGCCGGGCATGGCACAGTGTCAAGTAATATTGACAGTGGCACAGTGTCTGTTGTACGTAGGGCTGCTATGAGTTGGACCCGACTCAATGGCACCTAACAACAACAACAGCAGCAGCAGCAGCAATGTATTTGTAGTTGTGTTTTTCTTGAGTATTTTAACATAGATGTAAAAGCTTATATGAAATTAAGCCCTTTTCACTCACTAATATTCTTGGGAGATATTTCTATGGAAGGAGAGATAAAATTGAATCGTCCTTTAAAACCATGTAGTTTTTTGTAATACTGATATATGCTAGTTTACTTGATCCAATTTCCTATTAGTGAGCATTCAGGTAGGATATGGATTAGTGAATAGTTGACCTCGTTTTTCTGCTTGCTTCCCATAACCAACAAATTCACATTTGTTGGTCTGAGGGCCCTGGCTTCTCTCATAATCTATACCTTCTGCCATTGAACACATCACATGGCATTGGCATTCGAAGTTCATATGCACACATACCATACACACTCTATATACCTTAAAGAAATATAAAAACTCTGACATTAAAAAGGAGAATAAAAACTTGTCTAGAATAAGTAACCAACAACAACAACAACAACAAAAAAAACAAGTTTCATAAACAGGATTTTGGTTCTGATTTTATTACTCCAAGACAACATTAAATAATTCCATTAAAAAGTTGTTGTTGTTAGGTGCCATCAAGTCACTCATAGTGACCCTCATAGGGTTTTCAATGGCCGAATGTTTAGAGATTGCTTCAGAAGTGGATTGCCATGTCCTTCTATTTTTGCAGTGCTGGGGATCTAACTGAGAGCCTCAGAGAGGACAGAGTGACCCTTTACTAACTGAGATAAACCCTAGCCCCATTCAAAGTTTGTTGTTACTAGGTGCCATTGAATCAGGTCTGACTCATAGTGACCCTATGTACAATAGAATGAAACACTCCCTGACACTGTGCCAAGCCTGGCACTATTGTCAGTGCTTCTCTGCTATTCACAGAGAATGGCAGATTATTTCAGGAGTGGACTACCAGGTCCTTCTCCCTAGCCTGCAGCACCTAGTATTCCTAGACATTCTACCATCTAAGGCCTAACCAGGGCAACTCTGCTTAGCTTCTGAAATCAGGTGGGATCTGATGCTAGGATGCTATGGCTACAGACCATTCAAATGAAGGGTGAATTAAATTTAAAACCTCCGAAGCCAGGCATGGTGGCTTATGCCTGTGATCTCAGCAACTCAGGAGGCAGAGGTAGGAGGATTATAAATTTGAGGCTGGAGGCAGCCTACATAATTTAGCAAGACCCTGTCTCAAGATGATTTAAAAAAAACCCAAACAAACAAAAATCTGGGGGAGTGGGGCTAGGAATGCAACTCAGTGGTAGAGTGCTTGCAAAAGTATGCACTAGGCTCAGCCCCCTAATACCAAAACAAACAAACAAATAAACAAATACATAAATAAATACCTTCCCATGGTCAGATAGTGGAGTCATAGCCAGTATTCATAACCTAATTGAAACGTTTGTATTTCTTTTCAAATCATATTTTTCTTGGGAGGAGTGATCTGTGAATTAATTTTTGGTAATTTCAAGCTCCCATTGCAATTGGAATTATTACCTTTGTGTACGTGCTTATGTCTGATGGTAAATTAATTAAATCTTTGACAGAACTGGTTGTTGTTGTTGTTGACAGAACTAGTAGGTAATAATTAGTCTTGACTTCCTCCTAAAAGTAAGATGTTCACCAATGCTATCCAAGGATAAAATTGTGTGGTACATGATGTTACCTAAAGAAAGAAATAACAAATATACAAATTAATCAAATACTGGACAATTCTGCTAATCAACATAGCCAATATGCAACTTCATAGATATTTTGAGAATGTTGTTTACTTCTTAAATAATCAGTAAAAATAGGTCATTGTATTCAGTCATCTTGATAAGCAGATAGTCAATGTTAGTAACAATAGGACCAAGTCATATATGAAAAACCGAAAATTGTAAAAACAAGAAGTGGTGACCATGGCAACAAGCAGAAAAATGATATTCTGGAAGGTGGAAAACATTTGCTGTTGGTTTTATTCAAATATTTGTTAAGCAGGGCATTTTGGAAACAAGGAGTATTCTCTTGTCAAACTTTGAATCTAAGCCATTCACTGAAGTACAGCATGTGCTAAATTTAAAAGATGAGGGTTTATTCTCCAATCAATCATCTTTCTTCTCTATTACAATGCCATTGTCTAGCCATATAACAGGTTTGGATAAGAAAAGTATACATAGTATCTTTGGTACAAAATGTTACTGAGTAATTGGTTTCCACTTGTATGGACCAAGACTATTTGTAATGTAAGTAAGAAGTAAAAATTGGCAATTTAGTGGAAAAAATATCATTTAGATGAAGTTTTGCTAGACCATTGAAATAAAAAGGAAGAGTCATTTCATATATTCCACTTTGAAAAATGTATTAAGCAAATTTACCCTAACCAAGACAAAAACAGAAGTCCAGACTGCTGAGTTTTCTCTAAAATCAAAAAGGTGTTGGATGTTCTGAACATCTTAAATAAGTTAAGTCATCTAGGAATCTATTACATTTATGAGATATAAAATCTATCTTTTATGCTTTCTTGTTTCAGATTTAATGTATGCTGTATTATAGAGCTTTCATTATAAAATAAAGCATTTTATGAGCTGAACAGATTGTTCTGTTAATATAACATGCCTGAGTTATTTAAACTTGCATCATTGTTTATGCAGAAGTGATCTTAAATGTACCTCAGTATGGATATAAAATGCATATTTTAATTACATTTAATGAAATGTCAGAAAACTATACATTACCCAGAGACATGTAAATTAAAATTAGTCCTACAAATTTCATAAATTCAAATTATTGGTGTAAGAGATCTTTGATGTTTATTACATAAATTAGATTTATTAAATCAAAACCAAAAAGGATATAATATATTATCCAAAATGTAAATACTGGTACATGTATGAGGTATGACAGGAAAATACAGTGAATATTTACATTTTAAAAATTTTATTGCAGTAAAAGACACACATTTGTTAATTCCCTCCACCCCCAAAATACTCACCCTAGCTTTGAGCGTACTTACTGTTCTTGCTACTTTCTGAAACAGTTCTGTAAGTCCTCTTTTGTGTCTTTAGTTTCATCCTCTATCACGACAATGCTCCATGTCACATACCACTTCTGGTATGGCAATTTCTGTCACATAAAAACATTATGATGTTCCTCATTCAACGGATCTGACACCCTGAAACATCCAGCTCTTTCCCAAAGCCAAAATGACTATGAAAGGTAAATATTTTGAATCAATTCAGGGCATCAGGACAGCCAGGACAAGTGCAACTAACTAAAGACAGTCATGAAAGAGGGCTTCCAGAACTGATTCAGGAAGTGGTTAGAATAAAAGGACAAGTGTGTTCAAAGTCCGAGGGAGTATTTTCAGGAGGATTAATGGCAAAGTTTCCCTTATTGTATTTTTTTTTTAATTTAAACATTCAGTTTAATGTGCGGCACATGCTGGTAATCCCAGTGACTTGGGAGGTGGAGGCAGGAGTTCTGGTGAGACCCTGTCTCAAAATAAAATGTAAAAAATGGGCAGAGGGACACAGCTCAGTGGTAAAGTGCTTGTAAATCATGCATGAGGCCCTGGGTTCAATCCCCCAGTACCGCAAAATAATCATAATAAAAAAATTTAAGTATTCATTGTACTTTTTATTATAACATATATTTTAGGGATAAATTAAGAATTCTTTTTATTCTTTCATGTGAAGGTTTCTCCTTCTGTTCTTCAAAAGAATGTATTTCTGTGAAAATGCAGAAAGGTATATAGTAAAGAAGTTTAAAGTTCATAACAAGTATCAATTACAAATATCAGCTTCAATAAGTAAAATAAATGATTAAATAAATTAAAAATTATTTAAAATAGTGTATCTTAAAGCACATTTTTCTCCTCACCATGTCTAACATTGGCTGAAAGATATGATAAAATATAGAAGATAATATCTTCTTCAGCCTTTCTGAAATTATGATTATAAAAGAATTGAGATCTTGCCTAGCAACAAAGAACTGCCTTTTTAATGCTGCTTCTTAGGTTGAAGCTGCAGAAGAGGTAATAACAGAGATGCTTGATTCTCTTTAGATGATTCTGCAGCCTTGAAATTTTATTTAGTGATGAGGGAGCTAATTTTTCCTACTTCTCTGTAAAGTGATTAGAAGAAACTTAACTGCATATGAGGAATGAACTTCTAATTTGCACACACTTAAAATATCAATCAGTTCATGTAATTATGTGATAGAATTATACTATACTAGGACTTTGAAAATTACCACTTATGATTTTTTGTTTGTTTGTTTTTCTTTTTGGAGCTTGGTGGCCTCACAATACTTTGCAAGTACTATACAATTAACTGGGCTGCACCCCCAGCCTATTTATTATTTTATTTTTAATTTTGAGTCAGGGTCTCACCAAATTATGCAGGCAGCTGCCTCTGGACTCAGACTTGGCATCCTCCTGCTTCCAACTCCCAAGTCACTAGGATTATAAGTGAGTGCCGCAGTGCCCAGCTCATGATGCATTAAATATAGTTGCAATGCATATACATGTATGCTTATATAATAAATATCACATTCAGTATCTATACATGTATATATCAATCAGTACAATCCCCCATGTGTCTTTCAGCTTACCATGCTACGGGGGCTTGCATGTTGCTGTGATGCTGAAAGCTATGCCACCAGTGTTTCAGATACCAACAAGGCCACCCATGGTGGAAAGGTTTCAGTTGAGCTTCCACAATAAGATATTCTAGGGAGAAGGACCTGGAAGCCCACTACTGAAACAATTAGCCATTGAAAACCCTATGAATAGCAGAGAAGCACTGTCAAATACAATGCAAGGAATTGAGCCACCCAGGCTCAAGGCATTCAAGGACTACTGGGGAAGAGTTGCCTCCTCAAAGTAGGATTGCCCTTAGTGATGAGAAAGCAGTAAACCCTGGGACACCCTTTTGCTGATGTGGCATGACTCAAAATGAGAAGAAATACAGTGGCTGTAACAGTGGGCTCAAACATAAAAAGATCCAGTGTATGGCACAATGGTGGGTAGTGTTTTATCGTTTTACATAGGGTTGCTATGTGTCGGATCCTACTCAATGGCACCTAACAACAACAATATCAATAGAGTAGCCATAAAAAGAATACTATATAAGTAAAGTCATAAATTATGGCAATTGCTACCGTATATACAGGTCAAATACACATTAATTTTCTCTATCATTTTTACTTAAGACGCCTTATTCCAATATTTCTTTCCTTCCTTTGAATTATTGTTTCATTTTTCTTTCTTCATTTTCTTTATGATCACAGAGCAAGGAACATATATGGGTATTTTGATTTTCAGCACTCTAGGATGGGATCAGAAATGGCTGAGAAAAATTTTGATGATAAATATTTATAGTAAAGTCTAAGTCTAGAAAATATGCTTAAATGCTTAAATGGCTTCATTAAGTACTTGTCTAGAAGTTTATATCCCTTCTTTAGTGGCTTTTTACCAAATATTGCCACATTATTAATTCTCAATGTTTCTAGATATCATTAGAAAATTAGGCAGCAGTGTACTTTGAGGGAAAGGAAGGAGAGGTACAAATCTTATCAATTATTTTAGAATTGACTGAATGATCTTAAGATGAATAGCAAGTGGGGCACAGTGGCACATGCTTGTAATCCAGCTGCTGGGGAGGTGGAGGCAGGAGGATTGCAAGTTTGAGACCAAAAGTAGTCTGTGTAATTTAGAGAGACCCTGTCTCAAAAAACAAACAAAACGAAACAAAACAAAACAAAACAAAAGAATGGCAAGGAGGAAATAATACAGAGATTGGCATGAGAGCTGTTTGAAAATGTTCATAGGATCAACATATGGAAGGAATAGTGTAATTTCTCTCTAAAATCTTAGTATTTAGGTGTATAATGAGAAATGTGGACAAATTTAGTTGAACTATAAAAATAACCAGGCTGGGATTTAGCTCAGTTGGTAGAGCACTGCTCTGCAGTCTCTGAGGTCCCAAGTTCAATTCCTAGCATTACAAAAATGGGAGGAGGACATGGCAATCCACTCCCGAGGCAATCCCAAAACAGCCATTGAAAACCCTATGAGGGTCGCTATGAGTCTGACATGACTCAATGACACCTAACAGCAGCAGCATAAAGATAATCTCGCTGGTTAATAGGATGTAAGCAATATGAGAATTGGTTGCCTTGTGAAGTTTAAATTCCCTGCCAATAAGGCATTTAAGCACAAATTGGGTACTAGCTAAAAGAAGTGAAGTGTGGATATCTGACTGTGATAAGCTTCAACTGAGTTTTTGTCTCTTTTCATCATGAGATTATAACAAAATGAAGATGAGGAGTAGACACAAAATTCTATCATACATACAGTTTTATGCTATTGCATCTTGTCTCCTTTCTTCATTGGGATTGCATGTCTGCTGCCTTCTTTTGCTTTGAGAAATTTGTTAATGTCAATAATGAAATCACCATTTGGATGAACTTGTATGGTTGAAACACAAATAAAAATACATAGTTTCATTTTATTTATAGAAGAGTGTAAAAATAGTATTTATTTTTTTTTTGTTGTTGTTGTTAGGTGCCGTCGAGTCGAGTCCGACTCATAGCAACCCTATGTACAGCAGATCAAAACACTTGCCGATTCTGTGCCAGGCAAACCATCTTATTTATGTTTAAGCCCATTGTTGCAGACACTGTGTTAATCCATCTGGTGGAGGGTTTTCCTCTTTTCCGTTGACCTGCCACTCTTCCAAACATGATG